>WBNM01001871.1:0-10842 GCA_013399055.1 Ramphastos sulfuratus
GAGAATTTTTTTCCTAATCTCCAAGCTGAGCCTCCCAGCCACTTCATGTCACAGCTGAATGAAGTGATAGATGAAACATGGCAGAGACAAAGCTGAAATTGGGTTTCAGCAGCTTGGTAGCAGTTGTTCAGCCTTAACTTTCTCCTGCAAGCCACAACCAGCACATCACTTCCTGTGGGAACCACTTCTGAGGGTCCCTGGAGCAAAGTGTGGCTGAGCAGACACGTGGCTCTGAGGGGGATTTGATTTCCTACAGCTGGAGCTGTTTCAGGGCACTCCTGCTGGCCCCAAAAGGCTTTTCATGAGGTGGCCTGGAATTTGGGGGAGAAATGTCCTTGCTCAGCTTCTGGCAGCCACCCAGAGCGTTTAAGGAGCTGAAGATGATGAAACAGTGAGCAAAGCAGTCTGGTGAGATCTGAGGCACCAACACCACTTATGCATGGATGTGCCAATTGATAGGAGACTGGAGACCAACCTAAGCAAAGATGCACTGCACAATTACCAGAGGTGAAACCAAGTTGGCTTAAATGAGACTGCAGCAGTGAAAGGAGGGAGCATGCAGCTCCAACAGGTTCTGCAGAAGCTTTGTCTACCAAACCTTCCTGGCCACTCAGTGTCCAACTCTTGAAGCACCCAACCTGGCTTGAAGGTGGCTGCTACACATGAGCCCTTTTGCTTAGTGCTTGGACCAGCTGCAAAGGACTAAGCACAGGGTTTGCAGAGGTGTAAGTAGAGGAGCCTGAAGTTCAGAGATGAGCTTTTTGGCTGCTGAAGGGTCTCTGCTCTTTGCCTGATGTTCTTTAGTGCTGTCTACAGCCTGGTTTTCCCTCTCAGCTTCTTCCAGAGCAGGTATTTGGAAGGCAGGGGTTTGGTGCCATGCATTTGTACACTGCACAGTGCCATGAGATCTAAGTGTTGTGACACTTAAATACAAGAGTCAAACCCCAAAATCACAGAGTCACAGAACTAACCAGGTTGGAAAAGACATCTAAGATCAAGTCCAACCTATCACCTAACCTTTCTAATTGACTAAACCATGGCACTAAGTGCCTCATTCAGCCTCCTCTTAAACACCTCCAGGGATGGTGACTCCACCACCTCCCTGGGCAGTCTATTTCAATGCCAATCACTCTTGCTATGAAGAACTTCTTCCTAACATCCAGCATAAACCTGCCCTGGCCTCAGCTTGAGACTGTGTCCTCTTGCTCTGTCACTGGGTGCCTGGGAGCAGAGCCCAATCCCACCTGGCTACAGCCTCCCTTCAGGTAGTTGTAGACAGCAATGAGGTCTGCCCTGAGCCTCCTCTTCTGCAGGCTGCACACCCCCAGCTCCCTCAGCCTGTCCNGATTCTATGATATTTTAGGACAAGAGGAAGCAGTATCAAGTTGCAGCAAGGGAAGTTTAGGTTGGACATTAGAAGAAACTTCTTCCTTGAAAAAGTTCTCAAAGACTAGAACAAGACTGCCCAGGGAGGTGGTTGAATCCCCATGCCTGGAGGAGTTGGAAAGAGGCAGAGATGTGCTGAGAAGATGGTTTAGCACTAGCCTTGGTAAAGTTAGGAAATGGTTGGAGTTGATCTTAAAGGTCTTTTTCTAATCTAAATGATTCTGTGAGTCTATGATTCTCTGACTCTGTATGGCTGAAGATCAAGTGTGAGGGGCTCAGGTGTGAAGTGGCCTTAAAGTGTTCAAGGGCAGGTTGGACAGAGCCTTGAGCAAGCTGGCCTGGTGCAAGGTGTCCCTGCCCATGGGAGGGGGGTTGCAACTAATTGCTCTTGAGGGTCTCTTCCAACCCACACAATTCTAGGATGTTAAATGGTGGTTTAGATTTTGCAGTTGTGAAGAAAAGCTGGAAATGGTCCTCAGAAATTTGTCTCCAAATGAAACAATAAATAAATAAATAAATAACCCCCCACCAACCAACCAACAACAAACAAAAAACAAACAACAAGCAACAAACAAAACAAACAAACAAATAAAAACAAAAAAACCCTCCCACCCCAGGTTCCTTACAGCAGCAGGGTGCTGGTTTGCTCCTCTCCATCCTTCAGCCAGAACCATTTCTGAGGCACACACTTCCCTCCTGTTAGATAGGGTTTTGTAGCATGTCAAGCATGTAGAGTGCTGCTGGCAAAGAAAGCAGCCAGAGCTGCAGAAAGAGACATTTCTGAGGAATGTGTGGGGTGCTTGGGAGGAGCACAAAAGAGCAGATGTTCCCACAGAACAACAGGGTTTATGGGCAAGCAGCAGAGGTAAAGCCCTGGCTCCAGGGCAGCTGGATGCAGTTGGTGTACTCCAGCCTAAGAGTCACAGATGCAGCAGAACTGCAGGGTAAAAACTGCTGGGCTGAGCCCAAACCTTTGAAATGCTGCTTCTGGGGCCTTCCTGCTTGAGAGAGCTGATTGGGCTGGTTGGATGTGGGGTTACTGGGATAAGCTTGTGTCCACTTTGTAGCTGGAAGGGCAGCATTTGGCTTTCTGGAACAAATGCTGAGCTTTAATGGCAGGCAGAAAAATGCCTCCAAGAAAACAAAAGGCAAGAAGCTTCAAACCTGAGCATTTGAAGGTGGGCCAGCTAAATCCACCTTTAGTAATCAAATACCTTTTTTGGTTTTTTCACCTTTAATTCTTGTAGTTTTTAGGGGAGTGGTCAGAAACAAACCAAACCAACCAACCCCAAAACCTTTGCCACCTCACCCAGATAAGTTTGAGGAGCCCAGAAGCTAATCTTCCCCTGCATGCCAGTGTGGTCTCCATGCCCTGGCTCCTAGGGCTCCTGCTGCATGTCTCATCAGATAGCTAATGAAGCTATTGCTTTAATTTGCACCACACTGGGAGCCTCTCAGCCCTCCTGGACATACTCACCTTAGCTCCAGTGTCTGTAGAAACTCATCCCTCAAGTTTGGCAGCTTTGGCACCATCCTAAAAGATGACACAGAGATTTGACAAGCTCCTCTTGCCACTGGACCCCTTTTACCCCTGTGTACCTGGGAGATGTGACTCCAACTCACCCTCTTCCTTCACCTTGCATTGCTCTTGCTCTGTTTGCAAAGGTCTCTCTTGCTTCAGCAGCTTTAGGATATGAAAATAGAGAGGGTGATTATTTATGTTTTCATTGATTCACAGCACAGTGGGGGTTGGAAGGGACCTCTGGAGATCATCTAGTCTAGAGGTTCTCCTAGATCAGGTTGCATAGGAACAGATTCAGGTGGGTTTTGAAAGTCATAGAATCATCAGATTGTTTGGGTTGGAAAGGACCTCTAAGATCATTGAGTCCAACCATCAGCCTAAGATCACCATGGCCATTAAACCATGTCCCCAAGTGCCATGTGCACACGTTTCTTGAACCTCTCCAGGGATGGTGACTCCACCACCTCCCTGGGCATCCTATTGCAATGCCTCCAGAGAATGAGGCTTCACAGCCTCTCTGGGCAGCCTGTACCAGTGCTTCAATGCTCCCAAAGAGGTCTGATATTCCCACTCTCTACACATTAGGTGTTCCACTTGAAACCTACTTCACTGATACCTTAACTTGAAGGTAATATGCATGGTGTAGGTTACATCCCTCAAGTGCTAGTGAGAGCTTGGTGATATTTGCTTTCCTCTGTCTTGGTTACATCTTGCTCATGCATGCATTCTGCAGAGGAACCTGCCAAAGGTACAGCCAGGCTGAGCTGAGCTGTTTCACCCCATCTGATATTTCATGTGAGCCATTAGCTCCTCCGAGGATGGGACCAAGGGTTAGGTTTCAGTCCCTGTAATTAGCAGTTGCTTGCAGTGAGAGTTCCATCCATTTTCTGAGCCAAGAGAGACGCTCAGACATCCAGCAAAGAAAAACGAGCACAGGTCAGGTCAGCACTGCATTGGCTTGTTTGGAATTGTATGGAAAGTTCAAAAGGCACAGGGATGTGGAAGATCTGCTCCTTTGTAGCCACAGCTACTCATTTCTCAGAGGGAGGAAAAAGCTCCACCAGAAGCTCTGTGGGGCTGAGCTTACTTGGGCACAGCTGAATGCTGAGGCATGATGTGGGCTCTGTGGGGCTGAGCTTACCTGGGCACAGCTGAATGCTGAGGGATCTTGTGGGTTTTGTGGGGCTGAGCTTACCTGGGCACAGCTGGATGCTGAGGCATGATGTGGGCTTTGTGGGGCTGAGCTTACCTGGGCACAGCTGAATGCTGAGGCATGATGTGGGCTTTGTGGGGCTGAGCTTACCTGGGCACAGCTGAATGCTGAGGGATGTTGTGGGCTTTGTGGGGCTGAGCTTACCTGGGCACAGCTGAATGCTGAGGCATGATGTGGGCTTTGTGGGGCTGAGCTTACCTGGGCACAGCTGAATGCTGAGGCATGATGTGGGCTTTGGGAGGCTGAGCTTACCTGGGCACAGCTGAATGCTGAGGCATGATGTGGGCTTTGTGGGGCTGAGCTTACCTGGGCACAGCTGCATGCTGAGGGATCTTGTGGGCTTTGGGAGGTATCTGCAGCACCATTTTCAGGTGCTTCTCTCTTCCCCTCATAGGAAGGGGCAGCTGGCTTGATGTGTGTCATCTCTGAGGAGCATCCTAGATCAAGAGCCACAAACCAGCTAATTCCTGAGGAATGAAAACCAAGGTACTGCAGTGCAGAAACATCTTCCCTAGGAGATGAGTAGGAAGAAATGGTCCTGTGATGGTTCATCTGTGGGGCTGCAGAGGCAGTGAGGGACACTCAGCTCCACGGTGCCCATTTGCAGAGCTTGCAGGAGGGAAAATCAGCAGGGAGAGTTGGAGATTTACTTGAATGCTGGCATCCAGCATATGAAGGAGGCTACAAGAAAGCTGGGGAGGGACTTTTGACAAGAGCTTGCAGTGACAGGATGAGAGGCAACAGCTTTGAGCTGGAAGAGAGGAGAGTTAGATTGGAGATTAGGAAGAAATTCTTTGCAGTGAGGGTGGTGAGACACTGGCACAGGTTGCCCAGGGAGGCTGTGGATGCTCCCTCCCTGCAGGTGTTCAAGGCCAGGTTGGATGAGGCATTGAGCAGCCTGGTTTAGTGGAAGGTGTTCCTGCACATGGCAGGGGGTTGGAACTAGATGACCTCTAATGTCCCTTCTAACCCAAACCATTCTATGATTCTATGATCCAGACTGAACCCTTCTGTTATCAGCTCAGGGACAGTCTTATTTTAGGCATAACCCTGCTGCCCAGAGTGTGGAATGGCCCCTGCAGCCAAGCACAGCTCATGCAGACTTGGAGATCAAAGTCCAAGCATGGGGCCACAAGGATGGTGAGGTCTCAGAGGAAAGTGCTGCTTTTTGGTTTTGCCCTTGCAGGATGACTACTGCTTGAGTGATCCCTGAACAATATCAGCTCTGGTATGTTTTAGAGATGAGCAAACTCACCATTGCTGACACTTCATAGAATCACAGAGCTGTTTTGCTTGGAAAAGCCCTTTCAGATCAAGTCCAACCATTCTCAAGTCCAACCATTCTCTCACTCTACCAAGGCTGGTGCTGAGCATCACCTCTCTGCCTCTTTGAAACACCTCCAGGGATGGAGATTCAGCCACCTCCCTGGGCTGCTTGTTTCAACCTTTGAGAACCCTTTGAGGGAAGAAGTTTCTTCTAATGTGCAACCTAAGCCTCCTCTGCTGCAACTCAATACTGGTAGGCAACATTAAAGCTGAGCATTCAACCCTGACCCTGCGTTGCTTGACTGCTTCATTTCTCAACGTTAATGTTGCACAAACATTACAGCTGCTTTTCTGCCCTCCTCTACATGCTCCCACATGTACAGGCTCCTGTCTTCTCCAGCCCCTCCTGCATAAGCAAACCTCCCCTGGCTCTGATGGAGCTTTTGCCCAGCAACTGAAATGATGTCCTGTTGCATAGCTTCTGAAGATTGACTTCAGTGATGAAGAGTCATAGATTCATAGAATGGTTTGGGTTGGGAGGGATCTTCAAGATCATCTTCTTCCAACCCCCCTGCCATGGGCAGGGACATCCTCCACTGGACCAAGGCCTCATCCAGCATGGGCTTGAGCAGGGAGAGGACATCCACAACCTCCCTGGGCAACCTGTGCCAGTGTCTCACCACCTTCACTGGAGAGAATTTCTTCCTAATCTCCAATCTAACTCTCCTCTCTTCCAGCTCAAAGCTGTTGCCTCTCATCCTGTCACTGCAAGCCCTTGTGAAAAGTCCCTCCCCAGCTTTCTTGTAGCCCCCTTCATGTGTTGGATGCCAGCATTCAAGTAAGTCTCCAACTCTTCCTGCTGATTCTCCTCTTGCCAGCTCTGCTGATGGGCACCGTGGAGCTGAGTGTCCCTCACTGCCTCTGCAGCCCCACAGATGAACCATCACAGGACCTCTAAGATCTGCTTGGAACCTTCTCTTCTCCAGGCTGAAGAGCCCCAACTCTCCCAGTCTGTCCCCACAGGGGAGGTTCTCCATCCCTCTGATCATCTTTGTGGCCTCCTCTGGACCCACTCCAGAAGCTCCATGTCCCTTTTATGCTAGGGGTACCAGAACTGGACACAGCACTCCAGGTGAGTGTCTCCCTTTTGGAGAGCTGCTCACTCTTTGTCCTTCCCAGTTCATAAAATCTACATGATGCACCAGTATGGGTAAGGCAAGTAGGAGCTGGTAGCACCTACATGAGGATTGTGGTGCCTTCAGAAAAATTAATGACCTCTTAGTCAGCCAAGCAACATTATTTTGCATTCTGTCACCTCAGAACTACCCCTTTTGCCAATAACTTCTTGCCCTTTCTCTACCTTGTAAAAATGTCTTCAATCCTGTATTTAAGCCCAGGGCTGAGGAAGAAGTTATGACTCTTTCTGCACCACACAGCCTTGTAAAGCTGTAATGAGTGCAGTGTTCACCTTTCTGATTTCTGAACACCCAGTGACAGCCTTGCTTCTGCAGACCTAATTCCTGACAATGTCACCAGAATCACTCTCAGAGAGTGAAAGCTGAGAGTGAGGATCTGGATGACAGCAATTTGGCACCCAAAGGCTCCTGCTGGCTCAGGCTTCTTACAGCATCACAGAATGTTAGGGGCTGGAAGGGACCTCTGGGGATCAGCAAGTCCAACCCCCCTGCCAAGGCAGGGTCACCTAGAGAAGGTCACACAGGAGCACATCAAGGTGGGTTTGGAACTACTCCAGAGGTGGAGAGTCCACAGCCTTTCTGAGGGTGGTGATGGAGCCCCAAAGGTGAGTGTGATGGCATTTAGCTAAATGTCACTAATAACAGCTGGGCAGAGGTGTTGTCACCCTTGGAGCTGAGTGGTGGTCACCCATGGTATCATCTTGTTCTGCCCAGTGCTGGCTCGAGCTTGGTTTTGGTTTTCTGTTCTGATTTTCTGGCTGGATCCATAGGCAGCACAGCCCAGTGCCATGGAGGTACCTAGGGCTGCTGGTGCTAAACTTGCTTTCATGGCTCAAGTTGCATGCTCAGGGCCTATTTGAATGTAGCCCTTGGTTGAAAGATGCTCCTGACTCTGCTCCTTCTCCTGCCCTCCACTTCCAGCTGGGATCCTTTCTCCTTGATGGCAAAGCCACTTTTGCCTGCCTGGGTGAGGAAGCTGGAGCTAGCCATGGTTGGTGGGCAATGCATGTAGAGTTTGGGCCTTAGAGATCCATTCCTGAGCCAATCCCACCTGCAGGTTTGCTAAGATCTCTTCCTTCTGCTTGCATACTTTCCTTCCCCATCCCCTGCATGCTGCCAGACCCTCCCCAAAAGGGCTGGGACAGGTGCAGTGGTTATGGTCTGGTCCTTGGTGGGCAGCAGCCAGGGGAGCTGATCACACAGCAGTGCCTATGGGCACAGATGTCCTTGCAGGGCTCAGTGCTGATTCTATCACCATGTGCTAGGGCTCTGATTTCTTTCCTGGTTTTAGATAATGATCTTGTTGAGGCAGGGCATGGTGGATCTTCTGCTTGACATTGTGCCCACACCCAAGATGCTGCTTGTGAAAAACAATGTGATGGTGATGAAACTGAGAAGTTAAATCAGAGGCATGAGAACATGAAACCATGCTTGGAGCTAGCATGGCTGAGAAGGTGAAGGAAGAAGAGAGTACAGGTAGGAGTGATAAATCCCTTCCCTGTCTCTTGGTAAGTCTATGGGTCTGGGCTGTGAAGCCCTAGAAAGCACTTTATGGAACAGGCTGCCCAGGGAGGTGGAGGAGTCACTGTCCCTAGAGGTGTTCAAGAAATGTGTGAATGTGGCACTTTGGAACATGGTTTAATGGCCATGGTGGTGTTGTGTTGGTGGTTGGAGGGATGATCTTAGAGGTCTTCTCCAGCCCAAACAATTCTGCGTTTCCATGATTCCTGGCATCTCCTCTGGCCATTCCCTCACATCCTCCCATTGCTGGTAGCTCTCTGGTGTTGAGCAGATCCATCACTCAGCTTTTATATTCCTTTTTCATGTCAACACAACACATCTCTCCTTATTCTCTTTCTGCAGCAGCTTCTGGGAGGGATGAATTGGCTCAGAGGACTCCAACAGCAGGAGACACTTCCTTGAAGAGTTTTAGATGGCATCAGCTGCCAGGAAACTTTGTTGTTTTCATTGTAGCTGCCTTCCCTTGCCGATGCCTGCAGAGCTTCAAACTTCCCTTTAGCCAGATCCTCCCTGTCTCACCATGGAGCTATGAGCAGCAGGAACACATGAAGAGAAAAAAAAAAAATCAACAGCTTCAGTAATTTGTTTGAAGGTTGCTATGGAACAGGTCACAGGGGCCAGTGCGAGGTCCTGTCGGTGTAGTCACCCACAGATGATAAAAGGACATTTGTTCTGCTTTGAAAATGACTCTTTCATCTGGAAAGGGCACATAGGCTGGGTGGAAGGCTGTGGTCCCCAAAGAGGAGGATGACCAGAGGTGGGACTCAGGGATGCAGCCCAACCTGGGAGCAGCCTTGGGATGGTTTTGCATGGCGTTCGATGAGCATCACAGGCTTCAGTCAAAGCTTCATCCTCAGCTGAGAACTGGCTGCACTGCAGGGCACTCCCACTGAAACATCACCACCTCCTCCTCCTCCCCAAGCCACAAGCAAACACTGCTGTGGGTGAAGGTCAGCAGGGGAAGAGTGACATCATGAAACCCAGGAGGGAAAGCAAACATCACACCAGCACCATGCCTGGGTCAGCTGCGCTGCCACGACAGAGACTTGCCTCTTTGAGACTTTGACTCCTGTGATCTCTGATCTCTGTGTGCTTGGAGAGCTTTGTTTTGGGCAGCTATAAAGCATGAGTGTGCTGCATGCTGCAGGACAACCCATCCTGCTCCTGCTTCCCAAGGCCTCACGGGAAATGGTGCACAGCACCCTCAGCACCCTGCGGCAGGATTATGGAATCACAGGATTGCTTTGGTTGGAAAAGTCGTTTAAGATCATCAAGTGCAGCCACTCTCTACCTCTAACAAGGCTGGGGCTAAACCATGGCACTCAGCACTACAGCTCTGCCTCTTTGAAACACCTCCAGGGACAGGGATTCAACCATCTCCCTGAGCAGCCTGTGCCAGTCTTTGAGATCCCTTTCAGGGAAGAAGTTTCTTCTAATGTCCAACCTAAACCTGCCCTGGGGCTACTTGAAGCCATTTCCTCTCTTCCTATCACTTGGTACTAGGAAGAGGAGAGCAAATCTCCCCTGGCTCCAGCCTCCTTTCAGTTAGTTGTAGAGAGCAGTGAGGTCTCCCCTCAGGCTCCTGGCGCTGAACAACCCCAGCTCCCTCAGCTGCTCTGGATTTACTGAGCTCTCTTACCTAAGCCCCACAAAGCTAAAGCCAGACTTGGTCTCCCCTTGCTCCCTGGGAGCTGGGCAGAATGAGATCACTCTCACCCCTCCCACCAGGCAGTGGGTGTCCTCTAGGTGACATCTTCCTTCCCCTTCCTAGTGATGGGTTCCTTTGATGCATCATTCACATCCACCAGCATGTGCGGCACTGAGTGCAATGTCACCGGCATCAATCAGCACCATGCTGGAAGACATCCTGGTTTGGATGGAATCCCTAACAGGTGCCATGAGTGAGGCTCAATCAGCACAAGGACATCAAGCTGCTGGAGCAAGTCCAGAGGCCATAAAGGTGGTGTGAAGGCTGGAGCACCACCCCTCTGGGGACAGGTCGAGAGCTGGGGCCGTTGAGCCTGGAGAAGGTACTAGGGAGACCTTAGAGCAGCCTTCCAGTACCTGAAGGGGGCTGCAGGAAGGCTGAGGAGGGACTTTTTACAATGGCTTGTAGTGACAGGATGAGAGGGAATGGCTTTGAGCTGGCAGAGGGGAGATTTAGGCTGGAGATTAGGAAGAAATCCTTTGCAGTGAGGGTGGTGAGACACTGGCACAGGTTGCCCAGGGAGGTTGTGGATATCACTTTCCACCTCAGGGCCAGGTTGGATGAGGCTTTGAGCAAGCTGGTCCAGTGGAGAATGTCCCTGCCTATGGCAGGGAGGTTGGAACTAGAGGATCTTGAAGGTCACTTCCAACCCAAACCCAAACCACGCCAGGATTCTACAGTTCTAACTCCTGCTCCTGTGCTTGGTAGCTTAATTCTGCTTGAGAGCAGGGGTTCAGGGCTGCATGGCCACAGTGGCTTGTGTGGATAGAAATATCCCCACCAGCAAAGAAATGACAATACTGCCTTTAAACCAAAGTTGTTATAAATTTATTACGCATATAAAACCTGTGCTGGGCCAGGACTGGCGAAAGCAGGACCGTAAAAAAATAAACCCTCCTGGCACTACAAATCCCAGAGCCTCCAAGACTTGGTTTTTTTTTTTTTTTTTTTTTTGCCAAGGATCCCCCTGTTCACAAGTGGGCAGAACCCCCCCCCCCCAAATTAACAGTTTGTTTATTATTATTATTAT
>WBNM01001880.1:5175-21912 GCA_013399055.1 Ramphastos sulfuratus
AGACAGCAATAAGGTCTCCCCTGAGCCTCCTCTTCACCAGGCTAAACAATCCCAGCTCCCTCAGCCTCTCCTCATAGGGCTTGTGCTCGAGGCCTCTCACCAGCCTCGTTGCCCTTCTCTGGACATGCTCAAGCACCTCAATGTCCCTCTTAAATTGAGGGGCCCGGAACTGGACACAGTACTCAAGGTGTGGCCTAACCAGTGCAGAGTACAGGAGGAGAATGACCTCCCTGCTCCTGCTGGCCACACTATTCCTGATGCATTATTTTTTTGCTCACTTTGCTTATTCAAAGTGAGTCTGAAGAAATTATTTCTTTGAGTGACTTGATACATACCTTGGATTAATTGAAAGCACAGGGTTAAATAGGGACTTAAGGCCACTGCAGTGAATTACTAGAGCTGAATTTTCAAAATAATGTATCTATTTCTTTCTTAGAACAAGATAAACATCTACCTAAGAGAATTTTCAAAGATGTTTTAAATTTATATCTAAATATGTTTAACAGAAATAAAATTCTGTACAATACTCAGTTGCATATCTCACACTTCTTGTGGTATAACGCTGCTGTAGAAAGAGATGTACTTTATATGCAGCCTTGTGTAAGCTGCTGAGGATGAAACAGTGTGTATTTAGAAAAAATAATTTTCTTTTTTGGGGTGAAGCAGTTCTTAAAATATGTTAGTTGAAATATTACTTGTAAAATCTCTTTTGATAAGTGAACAGATCTTTGTCACTTACAAGCTACTAAATTCAAGCACAGTATTAATTAAAGCTGAACAAATCCTGCAGGTATGGAAATAGTACATTTTCCTTAAGATATACAAAACTATGTAACCTCCTTTATGGACAAAATTAAGACTTCTAAGGAGAGGAAACTGTCAAAAATTTTGTATCACTTCCTCTGATTTTTATAAAAGTCTCACATTCACATTACATACTGAGAAACAAAAGGACTTAGGAGATTTTTCTGAAAGTGCCTGTAACATATCTTACAAAGTTAAAGATTGCACAACTGGAAACCAAATATGCTTTTGGTGAAAGACTGAATTATTGATAGATAATTAGACCTTTCATAATTTTAGAAGGATGCTTCTTAGTCACTGCAGTGAGTAGCACACATAAGGCAATTATGCATGTTATAACAATTAATCGTATACCTCCAATTGTTTTCATCCTATTAGGCAATTATCCACAGTATCTTCTGACAAACAGTTTCACTAATTATTTGTTGTAGAAAGAGAGTACATATGCACATATTTCTTAATTATATTGAATTTAATGTGTTTTCATTACATTTGCCCTATCCCTATTTCAATATCACACAAGTAACAAGAATCACATGAAAATTAAGCAATGCGAACTATAGATGATCTGGATGAGGGCATTGAGACAGTCATCAGCAAGTTTGCAGATGACACCAAGCTGGGGGCAGATGTTGGTGGGTTGGAGGGCAGAAGGGCTCTGCAGCAGGACCTTGAGCGCCTGGACAAATGGGCAGAGTCCAATGGGATGGCTTTCAACAAGTCCAAGTGCCAGGTGCTGCACTTTGGCCACAACAACCCCATGCAGAGCTACAGGCTGGGGTCGGAGTGGCTGGAGAGCAGCCAAACAGAAAGGGATCTGGGGGTGCTGATTGACACCCGCCTAAACATGAGCCAGCAGTGTGCCCAGGTGGCCAAGAAGGCCAATGGCATCCTGGCCTGCATCAGGAATAGTGTGGCCAGCAGGAGCAGGGAGGTCATTCTCCCCCTGTACTCTGCACTGGTTAGGCCACACCTTGAGTACTGTGTCCAGTTCTGGGCCCCTCAATTTAAGAAGGACATTGAGGTGCTTGAGCGTGTCCAGAGAAGGGCAACGAGGCTGGTGAGAGGCCTCGAGCACAAGCCCTATGAGGAGAGGCTGAGGGAGCTGGGATTGTTTAGCCTGGAGAAGAGGAGGCTCAGGGGAGACCTTATTGCTGTCTACAACTACCTGAAGGGTGGTTGTGGCCAGCAGGAGGTTGCTTTCTTCTCTCAGGCAACCAGCACCAGAACAAGAGGACACAGTCTCAAGCTGTGCCAGGGGAAGTTTAGGCTGGAGGTGAGGAGAAAGTTCTTCACTGAGAGAGTCATTCCCCACTGGAATGGGCTGCCCAGGGAGGTGGTGGAGTCACCGTCCCTGGAGGTGTTCAAGGCACGTTTGGACATGGCACTTGGTGCCATGGTCTAGTCTTGAGGTCTGTGGTAATGGGTTGGACTTGATGATCTTTGAGGTCTCTTCCAACCTTGCTATACTGTGATACTGTGAAATACCCTATAAATCTTATCATCTATCAAATATGCTAGTTCTGTAATAAACTACAAGAATGGTTGCAAAAGAGGTAATTTTTTACTACAGAATGTAGCAGTCTCTGAGGATGCAATATTCTCATCACAGTGTACATACATATACATACATGTATACAAACACATATACAAAGAGCATATATGCATACAGAGATATATTTAGGTTGTCTACACAACTGAAGTACTTTGCAGGCACCACTTTTCTGCTTTCAGATGGCTCATGTGAAAACAAATTGGCTAACACTGCAAGCACAACTTGCTGTGTGACTTGAATAATCTTCCCCTGGAATACCAACAACTCATGGTAAGCTTTTAGCAGTTTAGGGTAACATTTTATATAGATGTGTGTGTGATTATGTACATAGATAGATAGATAGATAGATAGATAGATAGATAGATAGATAGGTAGATAGAGAGATAGGTAGATAGGTAGATAGATACATAGATAGATAGATACATAGATACACAGATACGTAGATACACAGATACATAGATACGTAGATACACAGATACGTAGATACATAGATATACAGATACATAGATAAACAAATACTCAAGTATATGAATATATCCTTGGGACTCTTACCTACATGTTATACATGCTAATATGCTGGATATGACCATAATCCCCTAGATATCTTCATCCTAGTTGCTTTGGTAGAAAATAGCCAATGAGATGGATCAGAAGAAGAGAGAAAAGTTGATAACCTCTTGGAACTACGTTTGATGTAAATATTTTAACAAGGTCACAGCTTAAAGCAAATATGCAGTTTAATGAAACCTATAGGGAATTTGAAAATGTGCACTGTATCTAAAATCTTTGTTTCAGAAGAACAGATAACAATAACGTAAAGCCTTGGGCCTTAAGAGTGGATCCTGGTTTCATCCTCCTAATTTTTTGTTTCTCTCCTTCTTACCTCCAGAAGGAAAGATCCTGCTGAATGTCACACACGTGACCAACAGAACAAAGGCAAACCTCAAAACTTTACAATCTAAGACTCTGGTGCTGTGGATGTGCTGTCTCAGTCTCATTCCTTTATTTCCCGTGTTTTGCTAAATTATTTTTTGCCAGAGAAGTTACATTGCCATGCACATTTGAACCTTCTCCTTTTTAGAGAATCCTGACTACGATACTTAAGTAGTATGTACTAATCTTAGATTTACTTTAAATGTAAGATACTAACTTTCAGAGGCTTTCAAAAGTTACCAAAAACTGACAAACCCTACCCTTTATATCAAAGAGTTATAAAGAGTGGAAATGAGAATTCAAATGTTACTTCAAATAAGAAAATGCTTATTTGATTACAAAAATTATGCCCTAAGCAGTAGCTTCAAGCATTACTTCACCCGTGGGAAATATAACAAACGCTGCTTTGAAGGCAGTTAATTTTCTGACAAAAGTATCTTGTATGGGTTTTACATAAAATTATTTTTATACAAGTGCTGGAGCATCTGTTTATCTTTTAAAGTATATTATTCAAATGAATCCCAAACACTTTCTTTTTGTTTGTTTCAAACCATCCGTGTCACTTGACTGGTTGCTGCTGTATTGCATTGTAAACAATCCAAATATTGCTGCCTTTCTGCAAGAATGAATGTGTGGATTTTAGACAGATCTTCTAGAACATGTGATATAGGCATATCACAGAATCACAGAATATCAGGGGCTGGAAGTGACCTTGAAAGATCATCTAGTCCAACTCCCCTGCCAGAACAGGATCACCTATACCAGATCACACAGGAACACATTCAGGTGGGTCTTGAATGTCTCCAGAGAGAGAGATACTCTACAGCCTCTCCTGGGCAGCCTGTTCCATATGTTAGATGTTTTGTTTTATCTAATGTAGATAGAATTAATAGTTACATGAGGGTAGATTCAATAATTTCACTGGTAAATGAGCACTGGCACTGGTTGTCTAGAGAAGTTGTAGTCTCTGCTCTTGCAGGTATTCAAAACCTGGCACAATATGGTCCTGGACATCCTATACTGCTCTGAGAGACCTTGGTCTAAGCAAAGAGATGGACCAGAAAATCTCCAGAGGTATTTTCACTTCTGAGCCTTTCTGTGGTGCTGTGAACTCTGCCACAGCTATCCTTGTGTACCGAAAGCCCAAAGTCTCCCTGGTGACACACACTTACTGGGTAGCTTTTGGGCAGCTTTTACAAACAGAATCAAGAACCACCCAAAACTCTCAGCTAGAGCAAAGTGTTAGAAATAGAAGGAATGACAAGAGATAGACACAGCATGCATCTGTCATTTTTGCAGCTAAAATCCTCAGTGCAACATAAATCCAAAGCACGCACAGTTTTTACAAGTGCACTTTATTACACTCTGGATGTTCCACTCATTATACAAGCAGTCTGTACTTGACATCCAGGCACCCAACTTGATGATGTGAACACTCTCCTGCAACTTTAAACAGGGCTTCTTAACCTTCTGGAAGCTGTGCTTTCATGCAGTTAAAAGAAATTCATTCTTTACAGCTGAAGAAGTTCCCCTGGTGCCCTCTTTTCTGTTAAGAGAAGGGCTGAACAAGAAAACACAGCAGTAAATTATCCATGAGAGGAGGTATAGTGTTCCTATAGCACACTAGTGTCCTACAGCACATTTCCCAGAGACTTAAAGACAAAGCACACAGAGATGGAGACACTGTTACATGATTCTGAAATCATTATTACAGAACAGTTCAGAGGCTTCACTGAAAATTACAGACCTATTATGCTAGATATTGTACTATTGTTCTAGCTATTATGCTAGAAATTTGTACAAATCCATGTTTCCTGCTTTGAATGTCCAGATTATGCAAACTACCATACTAATGACAGGTTTCTTGTATTCTTTCTGCTCTTGTAATTTCTCAGATGGCAGATATCTGAAGAAGAAAGAAAAGTACAACTATAAAACAAGGACCCTGGTGAAAAATCCCATTATCAAGAAAGCAGTTTTCCTGTTTGCTCATGTCCTGGAAGGCTTCATGTACAGTATAAAATGTCTTCTGCTGGTTTCATTTGAATTACAATGCTCAAAGAGAAGGAGAGGTTTTTTTTCTGGGTAAGTTTGACAGTGATGGAGATGAACATGGAAATACACAATATGTCAGTAATAAGTGGCTAATGTTTTCTTAGAGGCTTTCTCATAAGGATAGTACACTTACATTAGGACATTAGCTCTGTGAACACGTGTGAACAAGTGTCTGAACACCACATCTGTGCAATGCTGAGTAAATGTAATGGAAGTGATCCAGACACACATCACTTTAATCAGTAAGAGAATTTTCCTGGTCATATACAAGGATTGCCCAATAAGATGTGAGATTTCCCGTGCTGGGTAACTTTTTTAAAAAGCACTGATTTCAAGAGAGTACATAACTCACAGAGGGTGAGGGGAAATTTTAGATCATGCAGTGCATCCTTTCACTCCTTTACATTACATTTCTGGAGTAAGTGGTACTGGATCATTCCTGACAAGACTTTTCTCTAACCTGTTCTTCAAAGTCTCCATTTATGAGGAATCTACAGCTTCCCTTACACATCCATTTTTAAAATTTTTTTGCAGCCGAATACATTTGATGTCAATGAACTCCAGTTCTATCAATGGGTAGGACCTCTGAAATTTGAATATGACAACGTCTTAATAAAACAGGAAATAAAAATGCTTTAAAAAATCTAGAAAGGTCTTGTTAAGTTGTAGAGAGAATTAATAGGAATGAAAGGTTTACGATGCAACTGTATGATGTAGAAGCAGCAGTAATATGCACAGATGTGTTAAGAGCAAGAAATCAGTGAGTATGAAAACTCAAGAGTTTATTTCTAAGGACATAAATGGCCAGAGGCAATTGTGGCCATTTTTCCTAGTGAAATGAAGACAGAATACAATCTCCACGTTATTCTCTTAATAAAGAATTCAGACATCATTTCTATTCATATTAACAGAAGAGATCCTCAGAGCAAGTAGATGCTATAGGTTTTTTGCAGGAGTTTGACTTGGGTCTTAATTGCCAGGTGGCTCAAAATGGAAGGGACAGAAGTGATGCAAAACCAGAATCTCTTGGGTCACTTTTTGTGCTTCTACAATAATCCAAATACTGCTTCAGAAAACTTCCTAAAAGAAAGGACTCCTCAAATAGAATGAAATCATCAGAAGATGCTCATAACTCAGTCTTTTTTTCCTGAAAAGTCCTCAGAATATTGCATCCTTCATTCTTTGCATCAAATAAGGAAAAGTAGCTTTTCATCATATCGAGAGAGATTTTCTTCCACCTCTACTCTGCCTTGGTGAGACCTCATCTTGAGTACTGTGTTCAGTTTGTTGCTCCCCAGTTTAAAACGGACAGGGATCTGCTTGAGAGAGTCCAATGGAGGGCTATGAGGATCATTAGGGGTCTGGAACACATGCCTTATGAGGAGAGGTTGAGGGACCTGGGGCTTTTTAGTCTGGAGAAGACTGAGAGGGAAACTAATAAATGTTTGTAAATATCCAACGGCTGGGGGTCGGGGGCAGAGCGGGGGGACAGGCTCTTCTCACTTGCGCCGTTGGATAGGGCAAGAAGCAATGGAGATAAGCGGCAGCAGAGGAGGGTCCACCTCGACACAAGGGGGAACTTCTTTACTGTAAGGGTCACAGAGAACTGGAATACTAGATTATATGGTCCTGCTCTGACAGGGGGTTTGGACCAACCCCTAACATCCTGTGATCCTGTAATATCTATTGATACAGGAGATCATTGAAATTCTATTACTGAGGTACTTAAAGATCTACTGCTAAAGTAAGTATACAATACAGTAAAGTAAGTATATAGTACACTAAAGTAAATATATATTACAATCTTCCTGCCTACAAGAAAAAAGAACAGGTCCAAAGCAGTTTCATGGGCTGTACTAGCTCATTCTTATTTCAGTGACTTTTCAGCACTAGAAATTAAGCATATTAGTTCTTTAAGGTGAACAGGAATATTATAGCCTTTTGCAATGAAAGTAAACATATAATTGTCTAATTTACCTATAAATTACTTATTATTTCAGCTTTAAGGATATTTTCATTAAATCTTTGTAGCTCATAGTTTATCTTACAAGATAAGTAAATACTATTCAAAAGATTCTGGCAGGTCCTCTAAATGATCATCAAACTAAGACTGTACTGCAGTATTAAGGTGCAGAATTAACGGTTTGTTTAACTTGAGTAAGCAAGAGTACAGGATGTATCATTCATTAACATGCACAGAAACCCCTAGTATGATGCATTCTGCTAAGTATAATTAATTTCACGATTTAATCAGATTACTTCTAATGAAGTTCACATTTTATAATCTTACCAAGGATAATCACACACATGTCTTGGTATGCAAATTTACACTAGAATAAGGATATTTTATCTATTTTTGATCTTTGCATTCCAACTACTAAGTGTAATATTCAGATTTTGATTACTGTAATTGTTGGCTAAGTAGGAAATCATGTCTCACAACTGAACTGATAAGTCATTGAAATACACCTCTACGCCTTGTCTTCATAGTTTATTTTTCTCAAATGAACAGCATAGTTGGTAATCAAAATACTGCAAAGCAATGAGAACACGATTTGTATGTGCCCTTCATCATTTTTTTCCTATTACAGCATTAGTCTAATTATTTCTGATCTGTCTGTGCCTCCATATGCTGCAGATGTGACCATTTATGCCCTTGAAACCCCTAACAAACATGAGTGGCTTTTGCATAGACCTAAGAAACTGGTGCTTGCTTAACCAAAGGCTGCATTAGCACACTGTCAAGGTAAGGGACTTGAATGGGTAGGGAGCCCTTTGATGTGCATACAGTTCTCAGGCCTTCCCTTTGTTAGAACTGTGGAGAATAACTCTAGCTGGTTGAGGGCACCCGGCACTGTGTAATTTTTGTGTAAATTAATATTTATACTTCATCTTTTACTGCATATAAAGATGGTGAATTATTGTAGCAGTTTCCTTCAGCATGTAGTTATGACATTGATTGTCTCGTTCTCTACAGAAATATTGTTAAAATTCATTATGTACAGCTATTTAATGTAAAAAAACGGACTGCATAAAACAGTAGGCTTTTCCCATGTAAGGTTTTTACAGACAACATTAGTTAACATAAAAGCTTTGAAAACAGGGGTAGAGGAGCACTTTGTGTTTTTTTCTGAAGAAGGCTGACAGCATCATAATACCAAGCTCCTTCTTGTGCTTCTGTCTGACCCTACCTGATATGTCCTAGCTCATTTTTCGTTTCTGCATGAGTGCAACAAATTAGGCAATGCACAGAGGAAAAAATATTGTCCTGATAGGGCATAAATCCTGCCAGGCCGGTTTAAACCCTTGCTCTCCTCCTCCTGTTGTGGGTCTGGGAGTTGAGTAGATTAAGCAAGCAAGGCCTTGTGGCTAGGAGCTTAGCACCACATGTCAGGTGTCTGTTGTAGCTCCTCAATGTGCCTGCGTGGTCACACGAGGCACAAAGCTTTGAATTCATTGGGCAGGACAATGATGCTAGTGCCTATTGGCCAGTTTAGTTTTCAAAATTGTCTATTTAATGGGGGGTGATTTAGAAGCCGCGCCTTTCCTGCATCACTGCCTTTCCTGCATTATCATCTTTTCAGACTGCAAGCCTTTCTGCAGTACCCCTTAGCAGTTAGCTAACTGAGAATTGTTCGTGGCCACGTGTTTGCAACTTACACTGTCTGGCTCGTTTGCAACTCATCTCTCTCTCTCTCTCTTCCCCTCTACCTGGAATACTTTGTATTTTACCGCGGGATCGTTATGGTGAGTTTTGGAAGCATTCTTGTATGGGAAACTTAATCAGGGACCAAGGCGTCATGAGTATATATGCTAGAGTTGATATTAAGCCTCTATAAGCACAGTTACAATTTTTCCTGTTTTTGCATTCCTATTTCCAAGTTCTGATTGTTTAAACTGTTTAATCCTGTGTTCCTAAATATCTTTTGTGCTGAAGAGCACTGAATTTCAGGGAATTTTCCAGAATTTTTAAAAATATTAACAATATTTATTAATTATTATTAATAAAAGTTACTATTCATACAAATATTAATACTCATAATTCATCATTATTATTAATATCCCATCAAGTATTAACCATGTTCCTAGAGATTTTACAGCACTGAAGAGAAAGATTTAATGTATATTTCTAATATTAATTTTCCACTTAAGTTAATTCTAAATTCTAAAGCTAAAAAAATCTGTTACTATTAAGATTACTACATTATTATTTTTACCATTAAGATATTGTGACGGTTTGGGAGTTACCTGCCTCCCCACACTGTGTAACCCAGACTAGAACTCAGCTGGCTGGAAGTTAAGAGATGAAGCTCTCTTTACAGCTTAGCACAATATACAAGCAGATATATACACTATATACAGGAATATTTACAGAAATATACAAGTTAAAGGTAATACAGAAACACAACCCCCCTCCCAGAAATCAGAGACCCCAGGAGGGGCTCCCAACCCCCCTTCCACCTTCTCCCCACCCCTATACCTTACCCCAAGGTTTTCCTTATGCACAAAGAGAATTTTGAGGATTGGTCAGTGGGGATTAGAAGAAAAAGTGGTCAGTGAGGTTACTTGGCAGAGAGGAGAGGCCAGAAGCTACTAGACCACCCGAGGTGCTGTGCCCCAGAGACACCGACTGTCTTATCTAATGTTTATGTTCTTATTCCTAAACATCTCAGCAAGCCTATGAGTGAAGTAGACATCACCANAGTCTTGAGGTCTGTGGTAATGGGTTGGACTTGATGATCTTTGAGGTCTCTTCCAACCTTGCTTATACTGTGATACTGTGATACTGTGATACTAAAGCAAGATGTCAGCATACTTTTTGTACAGTGAAAATATTCTTCCTATTTCAGAAGTGATGAAGATCATGGCACATAAAATCCCCCCTCTTCCAGAAACTGAGGCCTACACAGACTGTTAAGACATTACATTATAATAAATCAAGATATTTAAACCAATAAACCTTATTGTTTTAAAATTGAAGGATGATGTAGATGACGAAGGCAAAAAGCATAGCATTATGGGCCTAAGAAGGATGAAAGAACCTCAACTACTATATTGTCAATTCTGATCAACTAAACTGAACAGTAGATTTTGTGCCAAAATTTCATGGTTTTTGTTCTGATACAATTGGGGGGAGCGGGAAGCTGAATATGTTTTTTTTTTACTGTAGCTATGCAACCATCTTCTGTTGATAGGACCTATCTTGTTTTGACAAGGACCACAGTAAGGATCTGATCTCCATTAAAATCCGCTCTCACACTAAGCCTTCAGCCTTTCCTGTTGTTTTTGTCATTGTTCCTTTAAGTCTGAGTAATTGCATTATTCCATATAGTATAAAAAAGTAGAGTGTACTTCTCATGTGCTCTTTAACTATTTTATATTGACAACACTGTGGCAGATTATTGCTCTCAGAACAAGTGCATTTTTGGTTTGCTTGTAAATTTCTTTCATCTTCCCTACTAAACTTTCTTTATCTCTTTCTGTTCTGCATTTCTGATTATTTGAAGTATGTTCCATGATATAAAATACTGTAAATTATTTAATAAAATATTCCTATATATCTTGAAATAATTGCACACATATGTATTAAAAATTAAAATAAAATTTTATATATATGATAAATATATATGTTTATGGGAATAAATTAGGTCTCAAAGTTTGTTCTGTTCTTTCTGTTTTCATTTTATATCATGTTCAATGTTCAATGTTATATCAAAGTTCAATGTTATTTTCGTGGCCTGTATGAGTCACATTTAACTGATACATGTTTTCCTCTTTCCTCAATGTAAGGAAGTCAGTTTTTTCAATAATGTTGATTAAAACATAACTGATTAAATTATCTCAAACAATATTTATTTTGTCATTCAATCTCAGACTCTTAAAACAGATCATTGTTCTTATTTGTTTAAGGCACTCACTCCTCATTCGTGAATTATTCATTACCCCAAGTAGTATTTGAAATATTCATTTTTCTGCTTCTACTCTATAACTCAAAGGCCAATTGGTCCAAGTGGTTTCAGTTTGTTTGCAAATCAAGACTAGGTAGACTATAGCAGGGTCTAGAGATAATGTTTATTTCATAGTTATTGTCTATGACAGCAAATCAGATAAGACTAAAAGTTACATTTCTATTAAATTAAATTAAAATCCATAATTTTGAAATATGTTTCTTTTTTCTCCTCAGTCCTCTTTCATATTCTATCGTTTTTCTATGTTAGATTTGCAAGGGGTAGATAATAGCAGAAACTAAAATGGAAAGGGAAAGCCCTGAAAATTTAAAAAAAAACAGATATATTGGCTCATTTTTGCTAAACAGGAATTTCATTGGAGGAAGAAGTTTGATTGTTTATCCAGTTTTTCTGGACAAACCTATTGGTTCCATGAAAAAGCAACCTTTCAAAACCATCTTAATAAAACCTCCAATGTCCTTGTTTATCTTGGGACTTTAGGAAAAAATGATTGTAGATATCCAAAGATGGAGAGACTTCTGAGACATCTCAAAGAGAGCACTTTCATATAACTCCTTCACGGACACAGAGGAGCATTTATAAAGAACATGAGCATAGCACCTCAGATATAAGACTATAACAGTTCATCAGTAATGTAGAGGAGGACACATGATACTTTCATCAAACCAATATTAGTGGGAGCTATTTGTATGTAAGGCAACAAGCTTCTTGATTTAAGGTTTCTTACGAGAAATATCTGGAGAGAATCTATGTGGAGTTCAGCTTCCCGCTTTAGTGGGAAGGAAGTAAAAAAGGAGAGAAGTTAGTGATTTTGCTAATGCATTGTATCAGCAATAAATGTACTACTCTATACACCTGGTAATTTAGCTCTAGCATCTTGTAGGTTAGTTGAGATAAGACAGTTTGAGGCATTAAAATCAACAAGCATGGAAATACAAGACACTATGCTTTCTTCTCCTTTCATTCTGTGCTGGAATTAAATCCAGAGAAAAGCAAATTACTGCTCCCTCAAAACAAATTAACAGAAAATTGTAGAACTCTGACATATGCTTGAACACTCTGTTTTGCCTTAGAGAATTCTGTAATAATAAAATTAATGATGGTGGGGCATGGTAATACTTTTCTTAAAAAGATATAGTCCCAGTAGGTGATAATCTAAGAATCTTGCTATATAAATATTACCCTGTATATGTAAGGTGGCATGCTGTTTCAGAATATACCAAAGAAATAATATTAACTGAACAAAGGCTCACATTTTATTAGGTGGTAGAAGGTGAGAACATCAAATAAGAAATTAAAACACATTGCCTGTCTTCTCGCTGCCAGACTTTCATCCTGTGCATTCAGCTTTCTGATCTACAGCCAAACTGACCTGACAGGGTTGCTAAAACTCTAACATCTGTGAAGACCCCTATGTTTCTTAGGAAGCTGTGGGGAAATTTAGACAAGAACTAAGCAAGTTAGGAAAGGTAGAACTGCAGGCAAAGGTAGGACTGATGAAGAAAGACTGTCAGTAGCTTGTTGGCAGAGCTATCTATGCCTGGCTGCTGGAAACCACACAGTACCCTGCAGCTGCAAATGTCCTGCAGACAATCTCTTTGTTGGTACCTCAACAAAGTGACCAAAAGAGGGAGATACACAAATTTTAACTCATTCACATGTTTTTCAAGGGGAAGAATGAGTCCTTATAAAATCACAGAATCATAGAATTACAGAACCTTAGAGGCTGGAAGGGACCTCCAGAGATCATTGAGTCCAACCTCCCTGCCAAGGCAGGATCACCTAGGGTAGTTTGCACAGGAACGCATACAGGCGGGTTTTGAAAGTCTGCAGAGAAGGAGACTCTACAACCTTTCTGGGTAGCCTGCTCCAGTGCTCTGTCACCCTCACTGTAATGTTTCTCCTCATGTTGAGGTGAAACTTCTATGTTCAAGTTTGTATCCATCACTCCTCATCTTATTGCTGATGACCACTGAAAAGAGATTGGCCCCATCCGCTTGACACTCACCCCTCAGATATTTATAGATGTTGATGAGACATCCTTTCAGTCTTTTCTTCTCGAGGCTAAACAGTCTCAAGTCTCTCAGTCTCTCTTCATAGGGGAGATGCTCAGGTCCACCAATCATACTCATGGCTCTCCACTGGACTCTTTCTGGCAGATCCCTGTCTCTCCTGAACTGGGGAGGCCAAAATTTGACACAGTATTCCAGGTGTGGTCTCATTGGGGCAGAGAATTTTGATACACTGGTGCCAGGAAGATAGTCGCTCTAAACTGTTACCATTTTCTCACAAAGGATTTATCCCCAAATGTCCATATAATATTTCTCTTGTGTCTGACTGCATTTTTTTTCCTTTGGAAGAAGACTGGAAATGGCTGTCTGAAGTCAAGGCAATTTTAGACTAAATGTTGCTGGTCCCTATTCCTGCTTCTGCACATGTTCTCCATACAAGTGCTGCTAAGTGCTGTTTGAGACCTTCTGTTCAATCTCAGTAGCTCCAGTAAGTTAACTGGAATCAGGAGTTAGTTATTGCTACCCACAATTATTTTGTATAGTAAATATATAAATAATGGAAAGTAATTATCTATCAAATCAGTTGAACCATGCAACAGGAAGTCATCTTTTTAACTTTAAAACAATAGCACATTGGTTTTCAGATTGTACATAATCTCGTGCTGTTGTTTGGGTTTACATGTAAAGACTAGAAATTGAACACATTAACACTTTTCATTTTCCAGTTTGTCTTTACAAAAATGACCAAACTGAAACTGTTGAAACAATTTATCACTGTTTATCAAATTATTGGACTGAAATCAAGAATATTTAGGAAGCATCATTTTGGTACATGTGAAAAATACCAAGAAGGTGGCCAAGAACAGTAAAGAGACAATAGTGAACTTGTCTTTGCACAATGGAGTTAGTCAGTGTTACATCACCCTACTCAAGCTAAACAGGAAGCCCATCTTGCATCTCCCGCAGCTGCACTAATATGAAGACCGCATCTTCTGAGAAGCACAAAATTTTGAGTCAACTTTGTCCAAATTTTTGTGCATTTGATCACCTCAGTGTGTTTGTGCAGGATGACAGGAAGAATTTTCTTGGAACAAGAGAAGAAAGGCTGTATTTTTCATTAAAATAAGAGTTACATAATTAAATTTTCTTGCTCTGACCCAGCCCTGACTGTGAAACTTGCCTATTGGCTCTCCAGCAAAGATAAATGAGAATAATACTAATGTTATGACTTCGCCATTCTTGCAAGAGTCTGCCCAACCTATAATCCAAAAAAATTATTCAGCATATTCTTGATTCATTGCATCCTGGACATGACCCTGTTAAACCATTTTATTTTATTATAATTCTTAACATTTTCTGAGTGTGTTGACAATATTCTGCAGTTTCTGTTGGGCTTCTGCATGCACATTATTTACCTTTTTTGTTTGCAGCCATAAGACCCCTGGAAGTTTCATTACACTTTCTTTTTTTCTTTTTTTTTCCATTTTTTTTTTTTTTTTTTTCTATTAATTCCTGAAGCTTTATGAATTCTTCTTAGAACATTCCACATAAATAGTTAATTCCTAGAGTTATGGGCTGTCGCTCCTGCACTGAGTGGAACTTCACCTTCATGGCTTTCCATTATCTATATGAACAAGGGCAATACGTTTCAGCACTGGCTGAAGTAAAATGGATTTTTACTAATTTAAAAAAAAATAGTGGATGTTTTCTCACTTTTGAAGTAAAAAAAAAAAAAAATCATATTTTCGACCTGGTTCCTTGCAGGTGTATCCTTATTCCAGCATTCCTCAAACTTCTAAGAACCAAGTAGCTGATTTTTTGATAGTCAGAGGTCTTTCTCTGGTGTTTCATTCTAACACAGTTTCCCAATTATGGGCACAGGTAAGAGGAAAAATGCCCAAACTAATTTAACAGACAGAGAAACACCCTGGAGGAACCATTTTGGATTCCAACGCTTTGTTACTCATTCTTTAATATCCCATTCAGCTGTCTATCAGATGTATATTAGGAAAGTTGTTAATGGATTTAGTTCACAGCTAGGCTTACTAATTGATTTGCCTAAAGTGTTTAATTTCTTTTTGTGTAAATGTCACCATATGTTTTATAGGCCCTTGCAACCATTTTGTTAGTGTGGCTAATTATGTACACGTGTACACATACGTGTGTATACATAAATACACACACACACAAATACCCTCACATTCTCTTCAGTTGTACTGACTCAAATATTGCAGTTTTTCTTGAACTTATTTGCAAGACATGACAGAGAATATAAAGACTCTGTGATGTGTTTTCTGAGACTGTTACAAATTGTCTGCAGTAAATATTCCCCCAAGTTAAGACAATCATTAAAATCATTGCAAAAATGATACTCTCGGGTAACAAATAATTTCTAAGTGAGAGCATGGTGGAATTTAGACAACATCCAAATACAAGCCTGTTACTTTGAAAAACAGCCTGCTTTCATGTTAGTAGCTGTAATGAAATGATTCAAAATTAATAATTATATTAATTTTGATATCCAGGCAGAGATTGTTAATAACTATGAAAACTGTTTATTAACATTAAATCTCACCACAAAACTTATATACAAGGTTCAAAAATGCACGGTTTGGAAATGTATACATACAGAGAACAGGCAAAACTGGAACACTTTAAAGGCAACTAGCATAAGCAAACATTTTTACTGATAGAGAAGGTTTGTGCAGTCACTTACGCCGCTTGCAGTTAATTATCCTACTTAGCCACTGGATGGGCACAGGAAGCTCCTTTCTGCTTATGGTAGAAGGCAATCAATGATTACAAGAGACTTGAAGAATTTATTCACAAAAATATCATGGGACAATACCCAAAGCATGTGGAGGGGCTGCTGCCGGGCCGAAAGCCGCTAGAGGCTTTGGAGTTTCCTCAGGCTCCTGGGTGCTTCAGAAAGGAGACAGACGATCTCTGACCTGGTCCTGGCTCTCTTGGCACCAGGCTCTCATGTGCAGCAGGACGTCTTGCGGTGTGCAGTCTCGGCACAGTGCCACGCTGGCTGTGCAGGCAGAATGTGTGGAGGCATCAGAGCCTCCGCAGGCATGGATACAATAGCAGAGAGCACAATAGCAGAGTGAAAGAGAGCTTGTGCTACCAGCTTATCCTTTATTTCCATTTCAGCCCGAGACTGATGGGCCTTTGGACATAGATTAGCCAATCA
This sequence comes from Ramphastos sulfuratus, assembly GCA_013399055.1. Classification (NCBI taxonomy): domain Eukaryota; kingdom Metazoa; phylum Chordata; class Aves; order Piciformes; family Ramphastidae; genus Ramphastos; species Ramphastos sulfuratus. Next base: position 21,700 of record WBNM01001880.1, read on the forward strand.
GGATGGCAGTTTGCCCATATTAGGTGGAGCTGGGGTTTTTATCCCCTTTCCTGTGGCCACCACCCCCAGCACAGAAGGAGGGGTGGTAGGGGAGCATGCCTGGGCAAGCCAGGACATGTACAAGCCCACCTTGGCCTTTTTAGACCTGCCACGACAGTAGCCAAGATCTGTCAGTACCTTGCTGGCTTTCAGAAGTTGTGCTGGTTTAAGGCT
>WBNM01001885.1:0-10207 GCA_013399055.1 Ramphastos sulfuratus
GCACTCCAATCATGCCTGTTACTGCTCATGAAGTTTCTAGAGCTCTAATGTCAAGATCTGTAACTGAGTGTTGGAAAACTGTACATGCTGAAAATGTACATTGTGTACAAAAAGATGCAGTATCTGGTTCAGAGCTAGGAAAACTGATGCATAACAAAAATTGTAAAGGACGGAGTTTGTTCATTTACAAGGTGATAACTGGCTTTATGATTTTGTATCTTGATGGAGAAATAGCCATATGTTATACACAAACAGTAACTATGTACAAGAATATTTATGCAACAATGTTGTATGCGGTGGTGGTTTTTCTTTTGGTTTTTGTTTGTTTGTTTGTTTTCCTGCAGAAAAATTTATTTCTATCTTCTGTTCCCCAAAATAACAAAAAGAATCAGTAGTGAGAGGCTGAGGCCAGACAGGTTCAACTTGAAATGTAGTTCACGTGATTATGCAGGAGTCTACCAAAGATAGTTGAGGTTTGTCCTTATATCGGTGGCATCAGATCAAAAGACTTTCTGGACAAGGTGCATTAGCCAAAAATGAGTCACCATTTGCTCTAGGTAGTAAGATTTGTTAATAGGGCAGAAGAAAGTGAGAGCATGAGGCAGAGAGAACAGTCACTCGTGTTTTTTCACCTGTGATGTTCACACCATGTTCACCCAGGGAGACAGAGCGTGCAGTCTGTTGTTGGTGTCTGTTAGCCACCAAATGCGTATCATAATTATGATATATAATAGCATGAGCTGGGGTCTTAGTTGACTTCAACAAAATGAAATTACTTTGGAATCAGTTTTTAGAAAGTTTTTATTTATCATCTACATGGTTGTAACGAACATGTGGTAAAATTCTTTGATGAACAAACCTGTTGTGGTTTTAATATGAATTGGAGTGTTGAGGTAAGTTTATTTCCCATTTATATTCCTCTTTTTTTTAACTTTCCTCGCTGTTATGTGTTAAATTCGTTTTTACATTCCAGAACACATACAATAACATCTTATTTTTATTCTAGTGAGAAAAAAAACCACTACAACCATTTCTCAACTTAAGAATGGGTAAATAGAACTTGGTTCTTTCACCATACAGTGATTACTTTTTCACTTCCACTAGTGAAAAACCATGTTTTTAATGATGATTTTCCAACTGATTACTTACTGGGAAGTGCAATCACATGCCCTTCTGTGACATAATTTGTTTTTTCTTGCTAGTACAGATGTACAGAACTGCTGAGAGTATGTTTTGTATCAAATCTCCATGGCACTGTGAAAAATCAGAATGTCCAGCATATGCTTTTGTGATTGCATGGCATATTTCTGTTTTTGCAGTTATGGGACCTTATGTGAGAAGAATCCTGTGTGATGAATTGGGAGCTCCTGCAAATTCTGCAATAAACTGTATTCCTTTGGAGGATTTTGGTGGACAGCCTCCTGATCCAAATTTAACATATGCAACTGCTTTACTGGAAGCTATGAGAGGTGGCGAGTATGGATTTGGAGCTGCTTTTGATGCTGACGGAGTAAGTACTTTGATGTGTCTGGAGGTTTCATCTTTATCTGGGGTCAGGTGTGGGACATGTGAGTATAATTTACTTGATTTTCGGTAGGCACTCTAAGCCGAAAGCAATAATACTTTCAAGTACAGATGACAGCATTTGCAACCCATAAATCAGACACATGTTGTAATTTGTCTCTGGAGATGACTGCAAATCAAGCAAGATTTGAATGCAGATTGAGAATTCTTTAAATCTTAGGCTTGTTTTACCTTGTGCTTGTATTTCCTGGTTAGGAAGAGACAGCACATACAGATAACACAGACTTGTCACAGTCACTAGTAACTAAATCCTTTTTGCTTAACATCATAAATACAGGGAATTTCAGGTAAACAAAGCACTGAATCAAATTTTTTTTGTTTGCTTTTAAAATTTTTTAATGTCATACTATCAGCACTATAAACAGTAAAGTATTATTGCAGAAGCAGCTTTCTGTCCTAACAGATTGGGAGAAAGATGAAAAGATTCTGAAGAACAGAAACTGTTTTCTGTTGTCAGTAAATACAAACCCGCCTCCTACTCTTTGTATAGTGCATGTTATTGGAAAAAAGTTTTTCCTACACAAGAATTCTCTGGCAGGAACAGACCTACTGAAGTGTCATGTAGGAGGCTGATCTGGAGGTTTGATTTGCAAGGCTGGAGGGAGTGGTGGTGTGTCAGCCAGATTATAAACCTTCCAGGATGATGCCAATAAATTACTCTGCCCAAAGAGATACCTGAGTAACTCAGAGCCTGCTGGTTTTGGGTTTTTTTGTTTGTTTGTATGTTTGTGGTTTTTTGTTTGGTTTAGTTTGCTTTGTTTTTTTCCCCTATACCTGCAGTTGATAACAGAAATTACTGCTTTTTTAACAAGGAGTTTAAGATGCTTTTTCAAATTTCTGTTCTTCCCCAGGACCGCTACATGATCCTTGGCCAAAACGGTTTCTTTGTTAATGCATCGGACTCGTTGGCTATCATTGCTGCCAATCTGTCTTGCATTCCATACTTCTGTCAGATGGGTGTCCGAGGATTTGGCAGGAGCATGCCTACCAGCACAGCCCTGGACAAGTAAGAGAAAACATTGATTTTTATCACCTTGGTCATTACATTAGTTATCTCTGTGTTTTGTACTACATAGCAACTCCAAAATTCTAAAGTCTAGTAACAGCTTCTAATTTTCACAATCTTTACATGCTTTGTTGTTTTAACTAGTTTTGATGATATTTTTATTTTTCCTAGAATACTTTTACCAACCTTTGCTTGTATGAAAATAGTTTGATTCAGCCTGGAAAATAATTAAATAAATTAAATATTTTTGAGAGTACAAACACTTGACTAGTAATTCCTTTTCTAAACTGTAAATGATGGTTTACAGTAAATGATGGGTTACAGCCTAACGTAGCAGGCAGCCTTTCTTATGAAAGTCATGGAAGTTTAAAGCAGATAAAGAGCTAATTCACTACTAAAGAAGCATAAAAAAAAAGAAGCTCTGAACAAACAAACCCTCCCTCTTACGTTATGTCATTAAAATATGTAATCCATTGTGATAAAAAATATCCCAGAAGTGACTGGAAACAGTCATAAATCCATTCCCAGTTTCAAGGCAGTTTAAAAGTATGCCTAAAGCTGTTTCTCATGAGTCCAGTCCATTCTTGAAAGCTTTCCTGGACCTGCACCTTATTAGCAGTTGAATTTTGAACAACTCTCATGCACACCTATATTTTCTGCAAATATTGGTATAAGAGGATTAAGCAAAATATTATTGCTTTATATATTCTGTGTGGAAAGAGCATTTACTGAGCCAATTTTGTCCCAGGTTTGATATGGTTGCATAGCTCTACTAACAAGAATTAATCTGATGCTCCTGTTAAATGTTAAATGAGGAAACAGTAATTTTAAAAGTGAAATGCTGTTTGTGTGAAAGGGTTAATTATCTTTGAAAAGCAAAGGTCTTAAGGTGCTTCTGTAATCAGGAAATTTCTGAAAATTACAAAGTTCAGAGCTAGCAGCTTTCTCTAATGCTTGACAGACTTTAGGGAAATACTCCGTGCTTGTAGGTAGATGATGTAGTTTCAGGAAATACTGTTTGGTCAGAGTTTGCTGTGTTTTTTGTTTATTCTGTTTAGAGATTGACAAATCTCATTGTTTCAGTGAAAGATATCATTATATTGAAATACTATATAAAATAAGTTGACATTAGTTTTGGTTATAAAGCCCAGGACATCTTCATTCCTACAATACTTGAGGAAACGATGTTTAAACATACTTGCCTTCTTAAAATTCAGTAAAAGTGTCAGAAAGTCAGAAAGGGTACTTACGTTCCCTTCAGTAAGTTGGCGACTATTCGAATTATGTTCTTGACAGTGTTTACTTAGCTTTCTGGAGCACAGATAGTCTCATAGTGATTACTGCCTTATTTAGTTCTGTGGAGCTAAATCTGATTATTAAATAAAACTGGACAATTGATAATGATGGAAGGATGTAAATATTTTTCCACGACATTCTTACAAATATTTATTATGAAATTTGCCATCTGTATCCAGGAGACTTGATTTTTTTTTTTTTTTTTTGTCTCTTTCACTTAGTTTTATGATTGTCTTTGTTTTGCTGAAGACTTAAGTTACATGTTTTTGAAGTTGGTCGCTTTTGTTTTGTGACTCATTTACACACATAGCAATCCAATAGACCCAAATTTTAATTTTCTTTGAAAATGCCATAATATTGTCCTTCTTGTACTTTGTTGGACAAAATTTTATGTCCTGCTTAACTTATGAGTGCCAGTGCTGAACTCACTCATTGAGGACCCTAGCTTAGACCTGAAATCAGTCAGAGGTTCATCTTAAGCAAACCACTGCTTGTATATATTGGCTGACTATGTGGACTGAAACACAGTAAGGAGTATCAGAAACACCTTTCTCAGAGGTTCACTGTGTGAATTATTGAGCCATTGTGTCTTCCAGGATTCCCAGTGAAGCCCACCATAAGGAACTGCTGAACTTCAAGGAAAGGTGGTTAAAAGGCATTTTGCAGTAAAATTGCAGAATGTTATCTGAAATCCAAATCACTGCTTGAAGAAGTGACTAACAGGGACGTTTTGTTGTACTGCATTCCAATTTCATACATCTATATGGATAAGAAACAGTTCCAATATGGTCAGTGAAGACTGGGACAAGACATGCAAAAGAATATGTGTAAGGCATTTATGATTCCATTCCCATTGATTAGTGAGCCAACTTGCAAGGTAAAAGAAAGCCTTTTGGAGAGACAAGAATATTCCCAATTGTGTAGAATTAGCACTCCACTCTAACCTCAGTCTTTACATCTGAAATAGAATGGGAAGTCCTTTCTCTTCCAAAATGTATTTATGTCTAATACCAGATGTGCAGTGGACAGAATCTTCTCTGTAATTGCTACTGCATATCTTACCTCCCATATGATGAAGTCAAGCAAGGATGTATTTTGTGCTCTGAATAGAACATGCAGAAAAGTACGGGTAACACTTAAGTGATTTCACATTACTACTTACTAGTGTATGAATTGAAGCTATTACTTTTTTTGTTTCTTGATCCTTTCTATTCCTTTCTAATGGACTAGGAACAGTTGTCCCAGGACCCTTTGGTATATCTACATATAAAGTTCAGGAATCAGGCTGATGGACTGGAAAGAAAACATTAAGAAATAGTTTAAAAACTGTAGTGTTGCTATTAATTCTGGCAGAAAAAAAGGAGACAGTCGCAGAATAGCCTAGGCTGGCAAGGGTGCCTGGAGAGATTTAGTCCAACACCCTGGTTCAAAGCAGGGTCAATTGGAGCGGGTTGCTAAGGGCTATGTTTTCTTGGGTTTTGAGTACCTCCAAGGATAGAAACTCCACAGTATTTCTGGGCAACCTGTGTCAGTATGTCAGCACTCTGAAGAGAAAGGTTTTTTTCATGAGTATAAACAAAATTTCCTTAATTTCAGTTTGTGCCCATTGCATCTCATTACTGGGCACTGTTAGAAGAGTTTAGCTCTGCTTTTATTACTCTCCCCATGATCCATTGAGTATTTATGCATATTGCCTAGGTTTCCCCCTGAACCTTCTGTCTTTGAGGCTTAGCAATCCCATCTCTCTTCAATCTCTCCTAGTATGACAGATGCTCTGATCTCATAGTCAACTTTATGGCCATTTTATTCATACTACTTACCTTGCTACATTTAATCTTGAAGTGTGGCAGCTCGACTTAGTTAGAATCTGGCCTTTAATGCACGTGCAGTGCCATTCAGTTCCATGGGAGCAGTTGTTTAAAAATACTTTGTGAAGTCTTTTTTTGTTAGTGAATTAGTAGTGAAAGTAAAGGGAAATGCCAGATGTTATGTACCGCATATAATATGGACAAGAATAAGAACAACACTTGATTAACAAAAGGAAGGGAAAGCATACTTAATAAAGAGTGCTTAAAATGATTTCTACTGTGCTGTTGAGTGGTGGTATTCCTTATTTTCTGTGTTTTGTTGTTCTAACACTAGAAATACAGAAAAACTAGAAATGACTGGAAAAGACATAAGAACATTTGTAATAGTATGTGCCGTAGCCAGAGAAATAGTGCCTAGGAAGAGAAAATAAACTTACAAATAAATAAACTTACGGTCTAATTGTTAGTCTCCCTGAAGAAGTTAGGAAGTACCAACTTCAAGCACATCTAACTAGGATTTAATACTACAATTGCTATTCCATGAAAAGTTTAAATGCTTGGAAATCTTTTCCCAGCATGTGTTACCCGAATTGAGGAACAAAGATAAGTTGGTCAAAAGGACCTTGTGTGTGAACATCCCTTTTTTTTTTTTCCCCATGACATTAATTCTGATAGAAATATTTAATTTTATTTGATAGTGTAATAACAGTGTCTCTGGGATAGCATTTATTTGTTCTTCAGAGCCTTACTATTATCTGAAAGGTGCAATTTGGTTTGTGTCTACAAAATCAGTTTTCATATTGTAGTGTAGCCAAGTGTTTCTTTGGCTCATTTCTGGGCCTTGGTAGTAAAAGTAGATCTCATTTGAAGGAACTGAGTCAATTCCTATCCATTTGGTTGCTGTCTTCTGAAGTCATGGGCTTCTCTCCTGAAGTCTATGCTGGAGAACAAATTAAAACCTCCTCTTCTTATGGTGTATCTGTATTTTGTGTCCAGAGTTTACCCTAAATCATTGTACTAGAGCATTTCCTTAGCTGTTGAAAAAAAATCATACATAGTACTTGAAAGGATTTAGAAAGTCTGATGATTATGAGGAATAGTCAGCATGGATTCATGAAGGGGAAATCATGCTTGACCAATCTGATAGCCTTCTATGATGGTGTGACCATCTGGGTAGATGAGAGGAGAGCAGTGGATCCTGTGTACTTTGACTTAAGCAAGGCTTTTGACACTGTCCCCTGTAATGTCCTCATAGGTAAGCTTATGAAGTGTGGATTAGAGGACAGTGAGGTGGATTGAGAACTGGCTGAATGACAGAGCACAGTGGGTTGTAATCAATGGTGCAGGGTCTAGCTGGAGGCCTGTGTCCAGTGTTGTTCCCCAGGGACTGAGTTGAATTGGGTTCATCACATTCATCCATGACCTGGATGAGGGAACAGACTGCCCTCTTAGCAAGATTGCTAATGGTACAAAACTGGGAGGATTGGCTTACACACCAGAAGGCTACGCTGCCATTCAGCAAGAGCTTGACAGGCTGGAGAGCTGGGCAGAGGGAGCCTCACGAGGTTCAACAAGGCCAAGTATAGAGTACTGCACCTGGGGAGGAATAACCCCATTAATGAGTATAGATTAGAGGCTGACCTGCTGGAAATAGGCTGCCCAGAGAGGTCGTGGAGTCTCCTTCTCTGGAGACTTTCAAAACCTACCTGGATGAATTCCTATGCAACTTGTTCTAGGCTTACTTGTGTGAGCATGGGCATTGGACTACATGGTCTCCAGAGCTCCTTTACAAGCTTTACCATTCTGTGATTTGATGCTTTTTCACTTGTGTAGTGCATTATTAAACTTAAATGGAAGGAATCAATAATATGGAGGACTGCTGCTTAGGAATACAGCATTAATAACCAGAGCAGTGGATTAGAAGAGAAAATACTCAAGATGTTTAACATCTAGATGTGTTTGCTTGAAGTGACTGCTACAATCACAGCATGTACTGTAGGGAGAGGGTACCACTTCACAGGAAACATCTGCTTTACTGCACTCCAACATCAACAGGATTGCGGAAAAGCATCTCCAAACTGAAATTCTCTGGCAATATGCACTCTTACATTGGTGTTCTCTTTACTGCAGCAAATGCAGTAAAACTGTGTAATCTGTTCTGCACACTTGTTTTTTTTCGTGTCCTTGTATTCTGATTTATCTGATGTTTGCATAACAGGAAGGGAGATGGAATACTGAGATGTTAGTTAAAGGTCTTCAAAATGAGAATCACAAGGGTGAGTAAAAATTGTGTATGTAGGAATTACAAAGTGTGGAAAATAGCTGTCAAATTGGTGTGGGAAAAGAAGATTGTTGAGAGAATATTCCTGTGGCTAGTATTACCTGATACCATGTTTCTACAGTGAGGTAATTTCAATGGGTGCTCATCATTAGGTGCTCTGATTATATTTACCCAGAGCAAAGCAAAGCACCTTACCATGCAGCACCTCGCTCTTTCCTATCTGGTATTCCATCTGAGACACATCACTGTTCTGTCTGCTGATTTCCCATTTACTATCTGGTCAGCTAGAGACATTTTTTTAAGGCAATCTGCAATGACAGTGACTGTTCTGACTTGTTTGAAGAAATGTTGTGCAATGAAGGGCAGAGATGTGATTAGCTCTAAATAAGTTGTCTTGGTTGCAGGTAGGAGGCTGACCTTTGCTGCAACAAAGTCTTAAATTAGTGCTGGTTCAGAGTGAGGTCCGTTTTGCCTGAAGCACGTCAGGAGCCTTGGCTTAAATGGCTTTATATGCTCATCTCTTTAGGACAAGAGCCCCTAGGCAGCAATGAATAACACAAAGGCAGGACAAAAATTACTAATTGGGCTGTCTTCTTGCAGTTGTTTTGCCCAGTTACCTGGCAAATTTTGCCCAGTTATGGCAAAGGCTGGATTTCTGCTTGCTCATATTATCAGGTAGGTTACTCTCTCTTACTGCTTGGAGAGGAGAAATGCTGCTTCAGGAGTTTTTACCTCACTATGGGGGTTAGGAAACAACAAAAGAGTCCTGACCGTTTGTTAGGAATTGTCCAAGAAGAGGTTGTCTCTTCATTCTCAGGTAAGTTTGCTTAAGTCTCTCATTTGTCTCTTCATTCTCAGATAAGTTTGCTTAAGTCTCTCATTCCTTCCCAGAAGCACTAGAGAAGCAAATTGTCACCTCTAACAATAGTGCACATTTCTTTTTCACTTAAAACCAGTTATAATAAAAGGAAACCACAAGGGCATAATGAAGCTGGAGTAATGGTCTAATGCATAATGTATTGTGTCAAAGTTAAGCTATGCACAGCAGTTCATGTAAGTCCATGAGGAGGTGCAGAAAGCCTGATTGTTGTTCTGCAAGTGGTTCCCAGGGCTTGGTACCAGCAAGGACAGTGCTGTTGGAAGTTTGTATTCTAAACCTAGGTCTCAGCCAGGGAATGGAAACCTTAGATCTTTCACTTTGAAGCACTGGGCATTTGCTGGTTTTGTTGGGGGCTGTATTGACCATTTTAAGCCCTTCTACTGTAGTTTTGTTTTTTGTTTTGTTTTATTTTCCTGTAAAGATTAGTCTTTCCTCTGTAAACACTGACAAAAAAATGCATTAATGGACCATGCATTTTGTTGCTGTTTAACACATAGTAGCAGTTCAAGAAATATGCTTCTGGTTGTGGAGAAGAGCATACCATATTCCTCCTGTGGCTTTGATATATTTCCTTGAATTCTTCATTTACAAATCTTGAATGATTATAGTTTCTTCACATCCATTTGTTTTTCTTTTGTTTTGCTGTTCATCTTTTTTAATGAAGACACTTGTGCTAGAAACAGGATAGGCACTGAGCATTTCTTTCTCTACATCGACAGCCCTTGCTGTTGAGTTGTAAGGGATTCTTCCAAAATAAAAACCTCTCTGAGTTAAAAATACATCTTTCTACATGGTTGATACTGCACTCACTCTGTGACTGTGATTTGTTCAAGTTATGCCAGTCGTGACCTCATTCTTTTTATCTTCCTTCAGCAGGATAAGTCATTCTCACTTTCTCTTATCTGGAATAGGCTTGCTGTGAATTTTTTAAGACACTTCTGTCAAACCGAGTCCATGTCACGTACAAGCAGTTTTTAAACTTGATGGAGTAGAGGGACAAGTTCTGTTCTGGAATGCTACAGAAAGACAAATGCATAGAATGATCAGAAATGTAATTTAATGTATTAGAAATGTAATACAAAGTTGTTGAGCAGTGTTGTGATGGTTTGGGAGTTACCTGCCTCCCCGCTCCCCGCTCCTCCACTGTGAAAATCACCCAGACTAGACTCAGCTGGCTGGAAGTTAAGGAATGAAGCGATATTTACAGCTTAGCACAATATATGAGCAGATATATACACAATATACATGAATATTTACAGAAATATACAAGTTAAAGCTAATACAGAAACACAATATCCCTCCCAGAAACCAGAGTCCCCAGAAGGGGCTCCCAACCACTCTTCCATCTTCTT
>WBNM01001925.1:2707-15491 GCA_013399055.1 Ramphastos sulfuratus
AAAAAAAAAAAAGATGTTCTCAATTTCAGTTAGGGAACTGTCCTTCCAACCCAACTGCTTGGGATTGGAAAGGACCTCTGAATGTAACAAGAGTAACAAGATTTGGTTTCTTTGGTTTAAACAGCGGTACCAAGTTTTATCTGTTTTATAGAATCGTAGGATGGTAAGGTAGGAAGGGACCTCAAGGATCATCTAGTTCCAACCCCCTGCCATATGCAGGGACTATTTTTCCAATGTTTCTATATCTCTACCCTCAGAAGAAATATTATTAGGCAAGGAACATGGATAAATTCTAAGTCAGGACTTAAGAGTTCACAAGTTTTTACAGTGACAGCAACCAGGATGTGAATGGCAATTTGGCATACAGACAGATGACTGAATGAAGTATCAAAAGCATACAGGCTGATGACTAAAGTTTCCTTTCAGAAAACCCAACCATAAATCAAACTGTCACCAGTGTCACCCTTCTCTGGAGTACTGTGTCCAGTTCTGGGCCCCCCAGCTCAAGAGGGACATCGAACTGCTTGAGAGAGTCCAGTGCAGAGCCACAAAGATGATGAAGGGAATGGAACAGCTCTCTGATGAGGAGAGCCTGAGGGAGCTGGGGCTGTGCTGCTTGGAGAAGAGAAGACTGAGAGGTGACCTCAGCAATGTTTACAAATATGTAAAGGTGAGAGCCAAGAGGCTGGAGTCAGGCTCTGCTGGGTGATGCCCAGTGACAGCACAAGGGGCAATGGGTGGAAGCTGAGGCAGAGGAAGTGTCATTTAAACATGAGGAGGAATTTTTACCCTGTGAGGGTGACAGAACACTGGAACAGGCTGCCCAGGGCGGGTGTGCAGTCTCCCTCTCTTGAGATATTAAAAACCCACCTGGACTCGTTCCTGTGTGATCTGCTATAGGAGATCCTGCTCTGGCAGGGGGGTTGGACTGGATGAGCATTGGAGGTCCCTTTCAGCCCCTGACATTCTGTGATTCATTGATTCTGTGATGCTCACATACTCCAATAACATGCATGGAAGGATTATTGATAAAGTAAGACCAGTTTGTCAGGTTGTGGGTTTTGTGGTTTGGGGTATCTTTGACTAAGAGACATTAAGAAGTGGTTTTGATTTAATACAGGAGTTGCTTATCCCAAGATAGATTTAACAGAGAGAAACCTTTCTGAAAGAACTGATTTTTAAGTTTTTGGGTTTTTTTTTTTGTCTCTGAAAAGAAACAGTTTGAAAGAAGAAGCAATTCTCCAGAGCAACTAGAAAACTAAGAGAATATTAATTACTACAGTGAGTAGAAAGACAGCTTCATTAAAATCAAAGTATATTGTCAGAACATGTCAATTTAAAAAGTTGTAATAAATGTGTAGAAATAAGGCATTAGGATTTTACTGTTTTGTCATTATTAGTTGCTTTGATTTATGCATTATAATATTATTTTATTTATAGAGTACTCTGCATTTACTACTGAAATATTTGCAAATACCATCCCCCAAAAAACCCTAACTTTGTGTGTGTGTGTGTATGCATTCCAGCTGGAAGGAACAAAAATATCAACATCTTTAGGTTTACACATGAAAATGCCTGTAACAGACAGCAGCAACAGATAATTAGCTTTTGATTTTAATGAATAACTTTCAATCTCTAACTTATTATGTAAAATCCTGATCCATTGATTTGTGTAATTCGTTTAGACAAACACTAAATCATCTGCGGGTTGCTGCCATCAGAGGGAATGTTCTTTTCTCTGGCTTTTTGGTTTACACCAATTTTGTCTCAGGGCATTGCTTGTGGAGTCCAGCTGGACTCTGAGGCCTGCCCAGGCTTTCTGCAACATTTTCAGTGCATTATCAACCAACCACTGAGAAAAGGGCAATAAAGTATAGGGAAGCAAAGTAATAAAACCATGTCCTAGAAGGAAGCTTTCTTTTGTCTGAGTCTATTAACTGCTGTCTCTTTCTTTAAGAATGAGTAACATGCTGAGCACTGCTCTGGGAGGGCTCTTGGCTTAGCTTAGGCAGGATTTATGAAATAAATCTCACTATTTACATACAAAAATCATGAAAATTATCAGTGCTGCTGGAATGCCTCTGCTATGAGGAACGTATCGAGGGAGCTGAGGTTGTTCAGCCTGGAGAAAAGAAGGCTTCAGGCAGACCTAATAGCAGCCTTCTAGTACCTGAAGGGGACCTACAGGAAGGCTGCAAAAGGACTGGTTCCAAAGGGCTGAAGTCACAGGGTGAGGGGCAATGGTTTGAGATTAGAGGAGATTTAGATTGGATATTAGGAACAAGTTCTGTAGTATGAGGGTAGTGGAACACTGGAACAGGTTTCTCACAGAGCTATTTGACCCCCACCACTGGACATATTCAAGGTGAGGCTCAACAAGGCTCTGAGTAACCTGATGTAGTGAAGGATACTAATAATTCACACTAATAATTATTCACACTAATAATTATTCACACTAATAATTATTGACACTAATAATTATTATTAGGAATGAGCAATAGGATTCATTCACACTTCCCTGACTCACAGGACCCAGGCTTCTGAGGAGACAAAGTTTTATTTGGTATATTGTTTGAGTTTACATTTGGAGGAAAGAGATATTCAAGCAAGCATTTAGGCTGGAAAGAACAGAATAAAATCCATTATTCAGTGCAGGTCATGAAAAGAATGCTGCAGAAGTTTTAGAGTTATCAACTTGCAGATATTAGAGGTTTTGTCTTCTTTCAGAAGAAGCAGATTTGATATTGCTTTTAATTGTTTTGCTGCCAGTTATACATTATTGCCCATTTTGTAATTAGCCCTTTAGAACCTGGAGAAGGATCCCAAATCACTTGCAGCTTAACAGAATTATCCAAGTTGTGAAACTCCAAACCAGACAAAGTGTTACTGCTTCATGTTCTATTTTCTCTAGATAACAAGCTTTTGTTGAAATAAACTTAAGGGATTTTTCTAACCCCCTTAAGAAGAAGACCAACTTTGGAGGGCAGCTGAATAGGAGAAACATTGCCTCAGGAGATGCTATCCTGGCACGGGCCAGCCTCCAAATTAATATCCTCTGGTGTAAATTTTAAATAGCCCCACTGACTTCTGCTGACTCCACTGGAGTTCCTGCTGGAGTGAGACCAGGGTGAGGTCAGGATCTGGCAGCTTGTTATTGAATGCTGTCCATGTCACATGCTGATTGCTTTCTAAAAGTAATCCTATTGTAAGGTTAGATGTGTTTAGTCCAAAACACACACTATCTGTCTAAGGGAAGCTTTGTGATGGAGGCAGTTTGTAACTCCACACTTAAACTGTGAAGCGAGGCTAAAAGATGCTTTTCAGTCTTTGCCATCCCGAATCATAACCCCAAATCTGCACAGCAGCCTTCTTTTCACTCTCCAAGCACAAAAGCACTAAGAACCATGTTGCCAAACCTTTATCCCCTTTACAACACAAGTGATGTCACCTTATTGTTTACTGTGAGCCAGTTCTCCACTTTGACTGTCCAGAGGAGGGCTATGAAGATNGATCAAATTTCAGCAACAGGGCAAAGCTGGTTCCAAAATATCTATTTGCTGTCATGACTCAGACTTAAGACCAAACTAATCATAATCTAAAGCAACATAGCTTAAAGAATGACTTAAAATCCATTAATCTGAAAGGACTACAAGGATTGTTCTGCTGTTTAGGCACTGCCAGGTGCTCTGTTCTGCTTTGTGCCAAACCCCCAGAGGAGTCTTCTTTAAAATTAGTAACCGAGGGAAAGAGGTAGCAGAAGGGAAGGAAGTATAAAAAGATTCACACCTGACATTTCCATCCTATGTGGCAGAATTCTGGCTTGCTGCAAAAATGCTACTGAGGATGACCTCCAGGCCAGGGCTCACCAGTGTGCCTAGCAAAGCTGGAGCAAGCATTGCCACACTGCAAGAACTTGGGGCACTGCTAAATGCTCCTTTCTTTCAGAACAGGAATAACTGAAGGTGAGTGCTCAACACTCTCTGCACTGTTAGAAGTCAGTATGTCCTCTTGACAAAACCCAACCCCCACACTAGAAATAAAGTCCATAGAATGACACCATGCACACTACCCAGGGTGTGAATAATGCTTTAGAGTGTTGCCTATTTCATCTGACTCTCTGCCTGTAAGAGTGGCACATCCCCTTTTATTGTTTCACTTGATACAGGGGGTTAAATTCACCTGGCTGTGCCTTACTCTTGCATACCACAGAATGACTTAGGTTGGGAGGCACCTTAGAGATTATCTACTCCAACCTCCCAGCCATGGGCAGGGACACCTCTCAAATAGACTTGTTTACTTGTTTGCCTCATCCAGCCTGGCCTTGAACAACCTCAGGCATGAGGCATCCACAAACTCCCTGGGCAGCCTATTCCAGAGTCTCACCACCCTCATACAATAATTTCTTCCTAAGATCCAGTCTAAACCTATTCTCTCTCAGCTTCAAACCATTACCCCTTGTCCTATCTCTAGACACCCTTGTGAAAAGTGCCTCTCCAGGCTTCCTCTAGGATCCCTTTTGAGTAGTGGAAGGCAGCTCTAAGGACTCCCTGGAGTCTTCTGAAGGCTGACCAAACCCAGCTCCCTTAGTGTGTCTTCATAGCACAGTTGTTCCAGCCCTTGGATCACCTTTGTAACCCTCCTCTGGAAACAGAGTCAGAGGACTCAGAGTCCTCAAAGTCAGAGCCACTACAGAAGGCATCTTAAATCCACTTATTGTGTTCTCTGCTAGGCTTTATCACTCTCCACCCTTTCTCCTCCAAGCATGACCTCCCCAAAAATAAGGAAGAATAAAACCTCACAAAATCTGAATGGACTGCTGAAAAGGGACTGGAAAGAAGGCTGAAATCTTACATAAAAGACACAACCAGTCTTTGGGGAACTTTTTCCAACCCTGAAACGTTCTGACAGATACTACTTAAGAAAGACCTGTGACAGTGATAGAAGGATCTTCAAGGCTGCTGGGTTTTTAAGTATCACAATATGAACTGTAAAAGAACAACAGATGGATCTCTGAAGCCAGTATGATAGCCCTTTCTGCATTTCACTGTCCAGACTTCTGGAATACTGTGTACAGTTCTGGAGCCCCCAGCACAGNGGTCCTTTCTGCATTTCACTGTTCAGATTCTGCCCAGATCAAATTCAAACCTTTCTGGCACTGCTCCTACTTCCAAATCTCACTCAAGACTCAAAGAGGGAGAAGAGGTAGTGACTAAACAAGAGGTCTCATATTGACCTGTAAGTTCTTTTGATATTCTGTAGGTGGACTGTTCACTACATACACTTCCACCTGCATATATGGGCATAGGCACAAAGCCTCTGAAAAGCTGCAGGCATTTTAAATGTGAAATTTTGATTCCAGATATCAGAGAAAGTTTGACATTTTCCACTGAATCTTTGCACAAAAGGTAACAATTCCATACATATTCATTATTTTGGAACTGTGCAAAGCATATCTATTTAGAATTTGTGATTGCAGTATAAATACTTTAACAGATTGTATTTTATGTATGTATCTTTTTATGACATAAGGAACTACATTCGAATGTGGAAAAACTCTGCTCTGGGTAATTTGCATCCTTATGTCCTATTATAGAGTCTCCTATTTGGATTTCCATCTGGTCTTCAATATCCTTCTGAGTTTACTACTTTAATGAGATCATCTTGGGTTTGCATACCTATAGTTTTATTACTATTTGGAATTAGCATTACCTGCTTACCTCTCCATAAACTCTTTATTCTTACCTTCTTAGCATAGCAATGAACAATGTTTGGGTAATGCTGCTACAGAATGAACAAAAAGACTGTGAAATAATCTTGTTCTGAACAACTCCTCATTAGAATCATAGAATCATAGAATCATAGAATGATAGACTGGTAAGGTTGGAAGAAGACCTCAAGGATCATCTAGCTCCAACCCCCTGCCATAGACAGGGACACCTCCCACTAGTACAGGGCACTCAAGGCCTCCTCCAACCTGGCCTTGAACCCCTCCGGGGAGGGAGCAGCCACAACCTCCCTGGGCAACCTGTGCCAGTGTCTCACCATCCTCACTGCAAACAACTTCCTCCTAACATCCAGTTTCGATCTCCCCTCTGCCAGTTCAAACCCATTGCCCCTTGTCCTGTCATTACAAGACCTTGTCAAGAGTCCCTCCTCAGCCTTCCTGTAGCCCCCTTCAGATCCTGGAAGGCTACTCTAAGGTCTCCTGGAAGCCTTCTCTTCTCCAGGCTGCAGAGCCCCAACTCTCTCAGCCTGTCCTCATAGGAGAGCTGCTCCAGCCAATATCATCTTGTAATATCATCTTGAACACAAGCTGATGTGTTTGTGTCTTTGGAAAAGCAAGAACAATATATGCTCATTTGTAGGGGTGTCAGAAGTGCTAAGAGAATACTTTGAAAACTTGAGTGTCATATAGCTAGTATGCAAAAAACATAGAACCATAGATTGGCCTAGGTTGGAAGGGACCTTAGAGATCATCTAATTCAATCTCCCTGCCATGGGTAAGGTAGGAATAAAGTGAACTTCTGCTTTGTGGAGTTCAGAGGAATTTGGGATAAAAACCCTGGCAAGGCATACAATGACGACACATTTAATGGCTACCTGCAGTTATGGTTACATAGGTAATGAAGGAGAGGTGACTGAAAGAGCTACCAAATCCAGTCCACTCTTCCTGGAGAGATAAAATCCTGATTTGATGTCAGAAAGGCTACCAGTTTCACCTGACACAAAGCTTTTACCTTTACACTTTCATCTGAAATCCAGTCTAGTACCTTTGAGTAATGCAACACATCTTCCAATTTAGAATCATAGAATAGTAAGGTTGGAAGGGACCTCAAGGATCATCTAGTTCCAACCCCCTGCCATAGGCAGGGACACCTCCCACTAGTGCAGCTCACTCAAGGACTCCTCCAACCTGGTCTTGAACACCTCCAGGGAGGGAGCAGCCACAACCTCCCTGGGCAACCTGTGCCAGTGTCTCACCACCCTCACTGCAAACAACTTCCTCCTAACATCCACTTTCAATCTCCNATACAACATCTGTTAATGGCAAATTTATTCCCATTTACTCTTGTGCCAAGATTACTCTTTCTGCAAAGTATCTCTTTTACCATCTTTTTGTTTGCACCTTGGAATAAAGTGATCATTTATCAAGGCAGCTTTTTCTTCCTATCAAACTCTTTATCCTCCCTGCCATAGTCTCTTAACACAATAGGTAGAATGAGATCCATCTTTGTTCCTAACACAATTCCAATTTGTCTTCTTAATTATTCATTGCTATCACTGTGCATAAAACTCCAGACATGGTCACACCAGTTCAATCACTCCTTGCTATTTTATTTCCATCAAGATTTCACATTGGTGAGTCTCCAAATTACAGTAAAACATTTCACCAGATAATCTGAAATTCCATCTTATTTGTACTCTTTTATGATACTCTATTCCTTCTTTGTTCTGAAAACTCATCTGTCTTCTGTATTTTACACCAACACCATCAAGAAATCATTAAATACAATTTGTCCTTCTAATGATGTGTGTTAGCCCTGTTACTGGAATCTCTTTCAGGTCCACAGCAGCCTTTTTGCTCTGATTAGCTTGGTTCCTTTATGGTCCACTACCCCATAGTTCTTTTATTAATCCTAATTTTCTATGGTTTACCTAATAATTTCCTACCTCACACTAGGTCCTCTACATTCTTCATCTTGTCTATATTCAAATCCTCAGGCTTTTCATTCCATTTGACTTCACTAATTAGTTTTCTTAATCTCTCACTCTTCCCTTTTTCAAAATTAAAGGCTTTAACCACAGATCTATTCAGAGTATCACAGTATAGCTATTGTTGTTTATTCTTCCACTTAGCTTAAACAAACAAACAAACAAAAAAAAAAGACAGAAAACTTTGAAAAAAATAAAAATAAAGAGAAACCTTTTGAGCATCCAGTCTGTATTTTGTAACAACTTCTATAATGTTCTGGCTGAAAAGAAGATCAAAAGACAATTCTTTTTGGACTGTTGGGTATCTGGTGACCACTGCTATTAGCAAGGAGAAGCTATAGCTGGATATTTATAATATTCATTTCTGACTAAATTTTCTGCAGCTTTCATACTCCTCATTATATGTCAGAGCTTCTGCTTTGTCAAGAAAAAAAACTATCCTGTCTCTCTGCAGATGTCTGAAGATATTTGAGAAGTTGTTTCTTAACCAAGCCAGATTTTCTTAAATTGAATCATAGAATCATANGTATAGTGAAAAACAAACACAAAGTTTATCTTGCAGTGCTGTTGAACCTATAGAGGCTTGGGTACACCTTCCTTGGTCACCATGCAGTGGTTCAATTCCTAAATCTAAATCTACTGAATCTAAAATCCAAGGATGATGAGGAAGTCTGAGCAATAGCAAGTTTTCAGGCACATTTTTTTTTTTTTGAGGCAGCTAAGATTTATTCTGGCAGGTTGCCATACAACAAATGTATTCATAATGTCTTGCATTGTTTCAGACTATGCAAATGCAGGGGGAGGATAAAAATGAATCTATGGGTTCACATCATTCAGCCCTGCAATATGAATTGCAAATTGTGTGTTATTTATTTCCAGGCACAGGACCAATTAGTTGGGTGGACCTGGCAAGGATTCAAACTTATAAAATAAGCATAATATCTACTTTAAACAGGCTTGAGGAAGCATTACTAAATAACATTTAAGCAATAAATCCCAAAGTACTGCATTGGGATCACTGATTTAAGTGTACCACAAAGCTGATAACAAATTCTTAGCCTGATTTAATAAACTACCATTGAAAAGTATATTGCTAATATTAAAACAAAAATTAAAATGCAATACACCTTGCAGACATGAAATAAATTCCTTTTCACCTAGATATAGAACATGGAAGTGACCAAATTTTTTTGTTGTTGTTTTGTGGGTTTTTGTTTGTTGGTTGTTTTTTTTTGTTTGCTTGTTTGTTCAGAAAATGCCTACTCCTAAGTATCACTTCTCTGGGAGCAATCATTTGGAATATCAATAAAAAGCAAAAATCTCCTGGTAAAGAGCTGAATGCTGAAATATGGGGAGAAAAATATCCAACACAGTAACAGAAGTAAGAGCAGCAGGTAGCAGAAGTGTGCAAAGTGTGTGAGTGAGATAACCTTGCATGTGTCTACCATAATGCTGAAATTAGATTACCTAAAGTGCAAATCATAGAATCATAGAAGGGTAAGGTTGGAAGGGCCCTCAAGGATCATCTAGTTCCACCCCCCTGCCATAGGCAGGGACACCTCCCACTAGTACAGCTCACTCAAGGCCTCCTCCAACCTGGCCTTGAACACCTCCAGGGAGGAAGCAGCCACAACCTCCCTGGGCAACCTGTGCCAGTGTCTCACCACCCTCACTGTAAAGAACTTCCTCCTGACATCCAGGTCTGTCAGCTCCATTTGCTGGTTGGTGCACAGCTCCCACCCAACAGTCCCAGCACCTGACAGTTTTCATCCATAGACCTGAGTGTACTGGAAGTCATCTTCTGGGGACTGGAAGAACTAATGGCACTGAAAGAGTAAATGAGAAATAAGAGAGACAGGAGTGTCTACAACAGACAGAGTGGGAAGGACAAACACTGAGAGCAAATCAGACATTTTATACTCTAATGCTCAATGGAACAATTTGTTTCTGTCTCTCAGGCAGCACAGATAGGTACTGACCCATGCTAATTCCTCATAAGGAGCTAATATTTTCTGAATGCTGTGGCTTGAAATGAAGGACAGCTCTAAATGACAGTCCCTGTTAGTGCACTACAGACTGCTGTATGGAACCAAATGAAGGGGAAAAAAAATAAACAACAAAACAACACAAAAACAAACCAGGAGGCTCTGGAGATCATTCATTTCCTTACCACTTGATTCCCCATACTTACACCCTGCTATTCAGCCTAAAAGCTCTTTGCTGCAGACTAGGTACCTTTAAGCATTATGAGCTGAGACAACCAAAGCCATAGGAAAAGGCTGAGCAAATCCAGTCTGCTTCTTTCAATGCACAGCTCAAAGGTGGACTTGATCACTCTCGTGATCCAACTTATTTTTTGGGGAACAATGGCAGAAACCATGGATCTAAACGGTAGTTTTAGGTGGTTATGCTGTGTCAGAGGTAGATAGAGCAAGATAACACCGATAGATAGAATTATAGAATCATAGNTCAGATTTAGATGTAAATCTAAATTTCAGAGAAATATATAAATGCCAGGAAAGATTTGGTGGTTGGTTTTTTGGGGTTTTTTTTCTTTTTTTTTTCCCCCTCAAAACACTGCCTCCTCTATTGATGCCATGGAAAAAGGAGCAATATCTAAATACTGAAATTTCCAACATGTATTTCACCCTGCCCCAGCCCTCCATCTCTCAGTCCAAGCTGTGTAGAGAGGAGAAAAGAAAAATGAAAGAGAAAAAAAATAAAAAAGAAAGAAAAGAGAGAATTAATCAAAGAAACTCAGCAAAGTGAGAACATTCCCATCAGCTTCTGCTTTTATCCCTGGAGACACCCTTTCAGTCATTCATCAATCCAACTTTAAAAGAGTTTGTTTTAATATTTTGTTATCACAGCTTTTCCATCATAATTTGTTCTTTTTGTTTGCTTTCTCAGGGTGAAACCACAGCAAGGTTTATGCTTAGTTTACAATTGATCTGCTCTCTTTGAACATGCCCAGACAACAGGAAACTGGTTTCTCTGGAAACAGGAGCTATGTGAGAGCTTTTAGCATGTGTTTTCATTTCATGCTGTTCACACATATGCAACAATAAGGCACCAGACCTTCAGCACCTGATTCAACTTTACCAGGCAAGGTAATGAGGAGGAACACTACCAGTGATACACCAGGCTGGGAAAATGGATTGGTACAATTTGAAGAAGAGCAGATGAAAAATCCTGGCACCTAAACCACTTAATCTATGTATAAAAATCTCTTAGTGACCATAGTAATAAAGGAAGTATCAGAAACAATCTTGGAGACATTTATACTGTGCATCATGGAGCTGAAATGGGATCTTTTTGGTGACACAGAGGCAGTGTGGCCACGTACACTGAAAGCCCCTTCAAGGGGAACAACTCATTGGGCCCTGCTGGAGCAGATGATACTAGTTAAACCCAAACTAAAAGCTTCCTCATTTCCCATTAAGTCTGCTTTTCACTTGAAAAGCTCAACATGAGCCTGCAGTGTGAGTGCAGCCCAGACAGCAACTGAGTCCTGGGTTGCAGCAAGAGAAGCATGGCCAGCAGGGCNAAAGAGTGCAGCCCCAACAACCTGCCAGAGCTGTTTCCACTTCCTCAGCATATTTTGCTGTCACGTCCCATAAAATTCCACCACATTTGGATGTGCTTAAATCTCCTTGTTCATAAATTGTCTGTGATCAAAGAATGCTTACACATCTTTATGGCACCTTCCCACTTAAATTAGAACAGCAGGACAGTGTATGACAGGGAAGAAGATGTGATGAAGCCACTCTTCCCCACAGCTTTCCCAGGGACAGACTTCAGAGGAGAAGAAAAGTTAAAGATTTTGAATAGGCTGGACAGAAATAATCACATTTCAAGCAGTGAAGACACAATCAAAATATTTGGTAATGAGATATCTTACTTAAGAGGACACAACTGTATTTTGTCTTTAGGATGGAGTAAAGATTAGCTAGGAATTGGGATACAAGGATGGAGGGGGATGACAACTAAGGAGAAAAGGGGAAAACAATCAAATGTCCATCACCTGGTACAAGGAAATAACAGGGAACCCTGAAATTCAGAAACACACACACACACTACAGCCAAGCACATACACACACACACATTCACACAGATATTGATGTATAAAATGGTAAACAAGCATGGTGCCAAACTCTCAGGTGCACACTGCTTAAGAAGCAGCTTTTTCTAATAATAATGGCTGGGTTTGTATTTCAGAAGAGTAAACTACTACAGTGGTACCATGAAAACTTCAGACACATAGGACTGAGTGGAGGACTACTGGGATGAGAATGCCTGGTAAGAGAGAACCATCACTCATCCCAGTTTTTGCAGAATCCACTTCAAAAGACAACAGACTCAGCTCTATTAACTTCATTTGCCATATCCTTTAAGCATACTAACACCATCTCTTGATGAACTTGGATAATGAAAGTGTGCATATTTCTCCTTAGTTTTTACAAGAATATAGATCAGTACAAATTATATTCAAAATGTTCCAGGGGCTAAAAATAAGGCAACTACCTCACTTCAGTAGAAAAGATTAGAAACAGGGTAGCATTGACAAGACCCCTGGTCTAGAGTGATATTTTGTTGAGCAAAGGCCAAATTATAGACTGTTTTATCATTGTCCAAAGAGATGTGGAACAGGATAATTTAATTTCTTGTAAAGCATCATCCTTGAATTTGTTCTATAAGGAGAAACAAACAAGCTGTTATGTTGTTTGGTTTTGGGTTTTTTTTTGTTGCTGCATCCTACAGTGAATTAAACAATCTTAAATGGATCTGGTATATATTACATTCCCAGAAACATAGAATCATAGAATCACAGAATCACAGAATCACAGAATCATAGAATCAAGCAGGTTGGAAGAGACCTCCAAGATCACCCAGTCAACCCTATCACCCAGCATGAGACCTCCAAACTCATCCAGTCCATCCTATCACCCAGCCATAGCCAATCAACTAGACCATGGCACTAATCATAGAATGGTAAGGTTGGAAGGGGCCTCAAAGATCATCTAGTTCCAACCCCCTGCCATAGGCAGGGACACCTCCCACTAGCACAGCT
>WBNM01001931.1:0-20182 GCA_013399055.1 Ramphastos sulfuratus
TTCTCCTACACTGGACAGTTTTAGGGTTCAGCTAGGCCAGATTATTTCAACTGTACTATCACTTAGAAAGGTTGGACCGGATGATGTTGGAGTCCCTTCCAACCTGACATTCTGTGATAATCAAAACCATTCTATGATTCTAAGTCTACACAATAGGAAACCACATGGCATTCAGATTGAATGTTAGGAAGAAGTTCTTCACCATGAGGGTGATGAGACACAGGAACAGGTTGCCCAGGGAGGTGGTGGAAGCTCCATCCCTGGATGTCTTTAAGGCCAGGCTGGATGGGACTCTGAGCAACCTGATCTAGTGTGAGGCATCCCTATCCATGGCAGGGGGCTTGGAGATAGATGATCCTTGAGGTCACTTCCAGCCCTGACAATTCTGTGATTCTGATTCTCCAAAGGAGTTTTATTCCTTGTCTGGAACTGGATTAAAATAATGTTCTATCTAATTTGGGTCAGGAGAACAGGGACAAGCACTGCATAACACAAATGTAAACCAGGCAGTTGCTTACCATCTGTTGCGAATAACTTTAGATGCATTATCATCAATGTCCAGGGTGGAAATGTAGCCATAAATAATGCCATAGACTGGTTCCAGTTTCCCTTCACTCTGTAAAGCTTTTTCCTTCAGCTGTTCCACAGTGTAAACATCAACTATAGTCTCCACTGAAAAGTTTAAAAGACACATTAAACATGTCTGAGAAGGAAGCAATGTAGAAGAGCAACAACAAAAAGCGATATTAAGGGAATCAAAAGGAGAGGATTTGATCTGAAACAACCAGAAAAGCCCCCTCACTTTCCTTTTGAAACAGGTTTGTCATCCACGGGAAAGAAATAAACCAAAAAGGGGAGTCAAGGGAAGACTTTGTATGCCCCAAAAAAATATATTGGACAAAAACATCCCCTCTCCATTTTTAGTACTTCTTCAAGACAGAAAACATGTACCAGACAGGCTGCAATTGGCAGAGTTGCCAACCTTGAAAAGAAATAAGTGATAAGAGGTAATCCCAGTAAGAACAATCCAAACATTCAGCCAGGCAAGACTTGAGTTTTGGTTTTGTGAATGTACAGAGTAAGAACTTGATATTTCAGCTGCACTGTGAAAGTACACTCTATAGGTAAGGTCAGGGTGTTTGGATCCATGCTTACAGTTAATGGAATCTTTTGACTGCTCGTCCATTTTGTCATGCAGAGCTCCTGAGAATGCACTGTCTTTTATGAAGCTGAACAGAACATTTGCTTCTGCTGTTTCTGAAGATTGCATTTTAAAAAGTTATTACTACATGTAGCACAGAAATAACAGCATCATTAGATAGAATCATGGAATTGTTTTGGTTGGAAAAGCCCTCTTAAGATTATTGAGTTCAATTCTGTCAACCCCATACCACCATGGCCATCAAACCATGTCCCAAAGTGCCATGGCCACACCTCCAGGGATGGTGACTCCACCACCTCCCTGGTCAGCCTGTTCCAATGCCTGACCACTCTTGCAGAAAATAAATTGTTCCTGATCTCCAACATAAACCTCCCCTGGTACAGCTTGAGACCTTTTCTTCTTATCCTGTCATTAGTTACTTGGGAGAAGAGGTGAACACTGGCCTCACTCCAACCTCCTTTCAGGTCGGCTCCTCTCAGCCTCTCTTCTCTAGACTAAACAACCACAGTTTTTCCAGCTGCTCCTCACCAGACCTGTTCTCTAGAGCCTGCACCAACTCCATTGTCCTCTGAACTTGCTCCAGCCCCTCAATGTCCTTCTTGGAGTGAAGGGTCCAACACTGAACCCAGTATTTGAGGTGTGGCCTTACTCAGTTAGCACCAACAGGTTGTCTCTTGGAATTATCCAAGAGGTGCTTTTGGCTTTTTTACTTTAACTTTTAGTCCTATATGGAATATGAGAAGGCTGCTTAGATAAAATAAGAATAAAATAAATGGAAAATGAAAAGGGTGGAAACAAAAAGTCACTGGTAAGAGAGAATAAACAGGAAGCCTCCTGAAGCAAGCAGCCAAAAGTCATCAGACCTCCAATAGATCCATTCCTACATTCTAGCCCATAATAATTGTTAATAGTGGAGTGATATTTCAACAGCTCTTACCTGGATTAGTTGTGATGATGGTTTTTGATATCACAGTCGCAGTCATGCAGTTCCTAAATTTGTCAAAATTTATTCTCACATCTGATGCAAAGATTACTGTGCACACAGGAAAAACACAACCCTGTTACTGTAGAATATCACATTAAGAACTACATAACAGCATAAACCCCAGACTGTGATACCTGTTTCTCGTGGGATCCAACTCTGTGCAAGCTGGATGGATTCATTATCCCAGCTAAATTAAAGAGAGATAATGGATCAAAACATTTTGGAAACACCACTCAAAGGGTTTATTAGTAAGCTACTAAATTATGTAGTTAAAGTGGTCAAAAGGGACACAACTCCTTTGTCAAATGCAAGTGCAACTGAAATGCTGTGTGCATCCACAGGGATCTACTTTGCAACCAGACAGGATGCTTTATGGATGGTCTGAGACAGCCCCTCTTTTATCCCTTGCCAAACTGGATAAAATGAAGAGTTATTAGATTGTTCAAAATGATACAATGCAGAATATAATGGGGGAAATATTGTCTGCATTTCAGGGCTCTGAAAAAAAGGAATTTCTAACTAAAGCAGAGCACAGCTAAAACAACTGCTTATCAGCTGAGCCTTTGCTGAGGGAACCAGTTGATAGCTCACGTCACTAGGCCAAACGTTCAGCCAGCTTTCCAACACTGGAGCCCTTGTGACTGAGGATGGTGAGACTGGAGTGAGATCTGTGACCTCAGAAATGATAATGCAATGATTTGGTCCCTTGATAAAATCTCTTTCAGCCTCTCCTAAGTTTGGATGACAAGAACACTGCCAAAGCACAGTTCTGTCTGGTGGGTTTTTTTCCTTAATCCTTGGAAAAAGATTTAAGGCATTTCCTTTCCATCTGGCATTGTTCAGCCACCTCTTCACCGATGGCCTCAGAAGTATCTTCACTACAGTCCTGTTGCTCAAGGATTTCCTGAATCTTTGCCTCTAGCTATGGTTCCATGAAATCACAAAAAGAGCAGAGTTTGGAGTGAGTACAGTAGCAGCACCTCTTCTTGCTTCTGAGGAGTCATGAAGGACACAGCTCTGAATTGCTACTTGCCAGCACTAGGATAAGACTATCAGTGAAGGTGCTGCTCTAATTGACACTGGGAGCAGCTCGAGGGCTGGAGAACCTCACATTGCTGATGCCTGTTAGTGTTTGTGTGTGACCATTAACTGTGTTAAACATTACAGAGAGTGATACTGCAGTTTCTGTCTCAGAGTGCAATGCTGTCTTGTTACATCTGTCTAGGGAGCAAAGGTCGTTTTGACCAAAGGACAGCAAACCCCATGCAAATGGCTACCCACAGACCTTGCACATAGATAAACCAGGAGTTCATTGAACAAACTGTGGGCAAAATGCAAAAGTCCTCGTGTAAATAAGTCACTATTTACAGCCATAAATAGGATGGGTGTAGCCAGTAAATGGGATACAGGTTGAAAATATGGCCAAGTACACAACACATTAAAACTAACAAACAAAAAATGTTCTCAACCTGTTTCCATTCCACTTGTTAGTTCTCTTTGACTTTAAAAACTAAGCCTGCTCCTATTTTTATTCTCAGCCTAGCTTGTGGAAGAAATGTACTGCCTTTGCAACTGGTTTTAAATGCCATTTCCTGAATTAGCTCAGATTTCCACATTAAAAAAAAAAGTAACTGTTTGGAACTGAGCTTCGCTCTACCATCACGAGCTCACAGTCTGTCAGCAAAGTCATAAACTAGACAATACATATGAGGTCACTCTAATGAATTTCATTTTGTAAGCCTCTGCTCAGTATGCATTGCTGCTTACACACAAATATCAACACATCTAAATTAAAGGGTAGTGTTTTATCAGCATTAATGTCTTTACCCACTTTTTCACTGATTTGTGTGTTTTAGTGCATAAAAAAAACAAATGAAAACATTTTACCATACTATTGGAAAAGACATCTCGGTTTCATCATACAGCTTTACTTCACACCTCTGACCTTTTCTCTTGTCTGAAGTCATAAAATATTTTGGCTCCCCAACCTTTAAGAAGAAAGAGAAGCAGTCACTTTTCCTCTGATAATTTTTTTTGGAGGATAAAAGTCATAACCTAGGAAACAATGAGTTAAAATAGAGGGGGAAGAAACATAAATGGTGTTAAAAATTCCTCTGTGCACCTCTGAAAGTTTAACAGTACCAATTTTACTTCAAAGTAAGGGGTCACATTTTAAAATAATTTTTAATTTGTATTAAATTTCTATATAATAATATAATATTTCATTTATAAGAGGTCATGGTTTACACGGAACCATAGAATGGTAAGGTTGGAAGTGACCTCAAAGATCATCTAGTTCCAACCCTCTGCCATAGGCAGGGACACCTCCCCCTAGTACAGATCACTTAAGGCCTCATCCAACCTGGCCTTGAACACCTCCAGGGAGGGAGCAGCCACCTCCCTCGGCAACCTGTGCCAGTGCCTCACCACCCTCACTGTGAAGAACTTCCTCCTAACATCCAGTTTCAATCTCCCCTCTTCCAGTTCAGACCCATTGCCCCTTGTCCTGTCATTACAAGACCTTATAAATAATCCCTCCCCAGCCTTGCTGTAGCCCCCTTCAGATACTGGAAGGCTACTCTAAGGTCTCCTGGAAGCCTTCTCCAGGCTGCAGAGCCCCAACTCTCTCAGCCTATCCTCACAGCAGAGTATCTGCAAATTCTCTATTCCTTGCACATGTGTGATCCTAAGATGAAACTGACGTGGGACATTCGAACGCAGTGACAGGCTCCCCAGGGAAGTAGTTGAATCCCCATCCCTGGAGGCATTTCAAAGCTGCAGAGATGTGGGACTGAGGGACATGGTTTAGCCCGAGATTTGGTAGAGTTAGATAATAATTTGTCTTGATGTTCTTAAAGGTCTTTTCCAACCAAAATGATTCTGTTCTGTGATTCCTATGCCTGTAATTTTCTCCCTCAGGTTGCTGATGAAAATTTCAGGTAGCTGATGTGGCGGTTGTGGTAACTCTGCTGAACTGGCTGCCAGCTTAAACAAAATCAGCAATTCCTGTCCACTCTGACTCCCAGCATCCATAACCACACTTGAATCAATGGAGTTACCCGTGTTACAGCAGAAACACATCCTGCTGTGGCTCCTTAACTTACTGACATTACAGCTGCAAGCACATTAAGGATTCTCCCATCGAGGCTTTGTCCATTTGCAATGATATCACCCAGTGAATAATAATCCTGAGGGTCCTTGACAGGCAGATGCAGCAGAGAAAGCAGCCTTGTGTCCATTTCATAACAGGAGGATGTTTTGACCACTGAGTGATTTTCACTCAGCAGTAATTTGTAGCCACTAAAGAGAGCGCACAAAACACAACACATCGATCAGCATTTCACACTGTAAAATCTGGATTCAATTCACAGGAGGAAATAACTGCTGCTTTATGCCTTTATTGTTTTCCCTAAAGATAGGGAAAAGTTGGAATTAATTTGTTCTAAAATTAGTTTTGAGAGTCATATACTTTTCTGTTACTGAAGACTTATTGAGTACTTCATAATCAAAAATCTAATGGGGCATGTCCCTGATGACTGCAGGGGGGTTGAACCAGACAACTGTTGGAGATCCCTTCCAAACCAAACTGTTGCATGGTTCTATGAATTAGGAAAGAGACTCTAATTAAAGAACAGGTGCATGAGTCCATCTTGGCCTAATATCTGCATTTTAGATATCTCAGTTAAGTTAAAACATATCTAAGTTAAAATTTGCCTTGTTGAATTACTGTATGAAACCAGATGGCTTCGTCTGATAAAACACTTGGGCAAAATTAACTCAATTTCAAACCATTTTAGTTCACTGAACTCAACAAGATTTATTCTGGTTGCTTACAAAGAGCATTATTTATTATGTTATTACTTTATGACCATGTCCTGATAAATACCTTCTCTTTTGAGATTTCTTGCCCACACCAGGATGAACACAGGAAGAAGGTAAAATTATATAAGGTGACCAGTTTCAGAGAGTCTTGCAGCAACTGCCTGCTGCAAACTAATTCAAGTATTAATTTTGATCTTCCTGGAAAGAACCACCAGTCTGTGCTTTACATTTACCTAGGAGTCACAGGGTTGAATTTTTCTTCCCTCTCCATTTCCTTGGACTGAACTAAGGGATTTTCAATTGTAACTAAAACAAAACATGGAGAAAGAGAGTTAGAAAACTGAGTATAGACAATTACAAAGAGAGGTGGCTCTTAAAAATGGTTATTTTTCAAGGTTAAGGAAAGCAGAAGTGTGCAGTAACTACCAACAAATATTTCCATAATCTCCAGACAGCTCATAGAATCACAGAATTATTTCAGTTTGAAAAGGCCTCTAAGATCATCAGCTCCAACCATCAACCTAAAACCACCATGGTCATTAAACCATGTCCCAAAGTGCCACATCCACACCTTTCTTGAACACCTCCCTGGGCAAGATAATCAGTGCAATTTTGAGGACAGTCTTCAAGATATTCAGTGGAAACAAAAGAATACAGAGCTCTTGAGAAGTTCTCTACAGTCAGAAGTTGTATCCACTCTGACCTAGCAGCAAAATCTTTGTATTAACATAACAAGAGAAAAGCACAGACTGTAAATAAAAACGTTTTGTTGGGGTCTTTTGAGCAGTTGTAGTCATACCTATGACTAAATCAAGACAAACACCAAAATTTCTCACAGAGCTGCTTTTTTGTCATTTATAAGGACTGAACATAACCTAAGAATTTAGATGGATTGACTGTAGGTAGGTTCTGGGTGGCTGCATTCAGGGGGTTGTATCTGGTCCTTTTGTTGACATATTTACTGGTTTTGAATTTCAATCCTTGAGGTCTTATTCCCTTTCCTCTTTATACTTGACATAACTGAACGGTTTGTTTCCAATTAGAATGTTTTCCGAGTCCTCAGAGAAAAATATAGCAAAACCACAAGTACATAACACTGATTTATTGGGGGAAAAAACAAGAAACAAAAAACACACTACCACCCCGGACTCAAACAGAAACATGCTGAGAAGAAACTCCAGCTTACCGCAGTCACCAACTCTGAAGCTTTCTGAAAGTGATCGAACGTATTCTTCTTTGCCCCAGGCACTGACGTTAATGAAGTAAGCAGGTGAATCACGAATAGTAAAGCTGAAGGTGTATCTCTCGGACCCAATGTCTGCAAACCCAAACAGCACTGTCACGATTTATTGGTGTGGCTTGTATGTAATCTCGAATTTATCTGTAAAAACTCTGATTTTGAGGCTTTCCTAGACTTTGTCATCCATTTCCTACCCGCATTGTGGGGGAGTGCCACTAGAGGGCAGCAGACCGTGTAGTAAACTCGCGGTTGTTCCTGAATGGGGATGGCTCCAACCCATGCCTGCATCATCCCCTCCATGTATTAGAATCATAGAATGGTAAGGTTGGAAGGGACTTCAAGGATCATCTAGTTCCACCCCCCTGCCATAAGCAGGGACACCTCCCACTAGTACAGGTCACTCAAGGCCTCCTCCAACCTGGCCTTGAACACCTTCAGGGAGGGAGCAGCCACAAGCTCCCTGGGCAACCCGTGCCAGTATCTCACCACCATGATCATGTGGTAATAGTTTCAACCAGTATTTGGCCAGATTCAAGTAAAAAAAAAATATTTACATTAACCTACTGGCTTACTAATATATCTCTAGATGTATGTCGATGTTTGATCTACACATGAAAACCACCAAACTGTGTATAACCTAACATGGGTAGGATGGCAGAGCTGAAAAAATCATGCACTGCATCCAACAAGTTCTGGTGTTCCTCTGGGAACAAGAGGATTTGAGACACTTAGAAGGAGAGCAGGTACATGTTCAGGAACACACATTCATAAGTATCTCTTAACTTTAGATGATACTCCATAAACTTACAGGTTTAACACAAGAGGAACAGGCTGCAGGATGACCTTCCTGCAGACTTTCTGTACAATAAAGCTTATCAGAATGCTAGGGACAAACTTTTGAGCAGGGCCTGTGGTGACAGGACAGGGGGTGATGGTTTGAACTAAAAGTGGGAGATTCAGACCAGAGAGAAGGAAAAAAAAAAAAAATGATGAGGATGGTAAGACCCTGGCCCAGGTTGCCCAGAGAGGTGGGAGATGCCCCATCCATGGAACCATTCCAGATCAGTTTTTTTGTGGCTCTTATCAATCTGCTGTAGTTGCAGATGTCCCTGCTGACT
This sequence comes from Ramphastos sulfuratus, assembly GCA_013399055.1. Taxonomy (NCBI): domain Eukaryota; kingdom Metazoa; phylum Chordata; class Aves; order Piciformes; family Ramphastidae; genus Ramphastos; species Ramphastos sulfuratus. Next base: position 8,328 of record WBNM01001931.1, read on the forward strand.
GCAGGGGGGTTGGACTAGATGAGCTTTAATAGTCCTTTCCTACCTAAATCATTTTATTCTGAATAAAAGAATCACATGATGCTACATTCCAGGCATGGACAAACCCATCAACAGGGATAAGGGGAAGTCATGGTATGAAAGGGTGTACAAAGTAGCCCAAATTTTGTTCCAGGTAGCCTGTCTAGATGGCTGTGTCCATGCAGGAGACCATCACAGTGACACATAAGGCTGCAGGTCATAGGCAGCATCACTGCTATCCAGATAGTGCTGAGGGGTTTAACTGCATAAAGCAAAGTGTTCCCAGCCCTGGGGAAAGCTCATGCTCAGGAAGGTGTCAGTCTCTGAGGCCCTGCTCTCCTTTTCTTTTACAGCTCACTAATAAAGCTTTCCATGGAACATCCAGCATAAATAAGCAGTGAAAACTACACTGACTGGCACAAAGCACAATCTGACTGCAGCTCCATGGAGGGATAAACACAAACACATTTCACGCTACATACAAATGTTTCTTGGTGATGATGAGAACTTCCTTCTAAAAATCCACCACTGGAGGAGTTCAGCATGAGAGCAGTGCCAGCAGAAGAACTGAGAGCTTCACTCAGAGCTGGAATGACTCTCTGGGAGTGGAGGTGCTTCCCAACAGCATCTGTACCATCCCTTAGCTGCACACAATTCCCAACCACTGCTGGACTAACAATGCATTAATCCCATTTTAAGAGTATACGGTCTCTTCTCCTTACTAAGAAGTGACAGAAACAGAGGAAATAGCCTCAGGTTGTACCAGGGGAGATTTAGGTTGGGCATTAGAAGAAATTTCTTCTCTGAAAAGGTTCTCAAGTACTGAAATAGATTCTCCAGGGAAGTGGTTAAATCCCTCACCCATGGAGGTGTTTACAAGACAGAGAGATGTGGTGCTGAGGGACATGCTTCACCACCAGACTTAGTAGTGTTGGAGTCCATCTTGAAGGTCTTTCCCAATCAATATAATTCTATGGTAAGCTGAGACTGGTGCTATTTATACCAAAAAATAGTTGTTTCCTTCCTTAAGTTATAGAATCATAGAATGGTAAGGTTGGAAGGGACCTTAAAGATCATCTAGTTCNAATTGTGAGGTCATATTGGCACCATCTTCTTCAGACCCTTAATTCCATGACAGCTTCCCCAAACAAATTCTGATCAATAAGGTTTAGCCCAACTGAAGCTGCTCTCTCGTCTTCCTTCTCCAACAGACAATTATTCTTAGTTTTTATTATTCTGTTTGACACTAAGGAGTCCATTTATCATTTACCCATCAATTTCATTCATAGACACCAAATTCTCCCTTATAAGAAAAAAGAAGTAAAAAAAGTTAAAAGGGACTTTACTTTTTCTGTCTGGAAAGCCTCTGACATCTGTTTTCCCAATAACCACACCGATTACATTCTGGAAAATAAAGAGATTATAGAATACAAGCATTAAACACAGATGTATACCATGAATTAGATTTCATGGGTTTGCACTCTAGTGATGATAATAAACATATTTCTGACTGGAAATCAGTTTAATCTACTTATCCCCCAGCACCATATGAAGTAAGGACTAGAACATAAACATCCCATTTTCCTGTAAGAAAAAGAGAGACTAATAAAAATATTGAAAGGAATCCATCTGGTTCTGTTTGGAAAGACAAGGGGAGGACAAAAGTTCACCCAAAGCATGCTCAGCATTGGCTGCTCTGCAGCCATCACTCCTCAGGTGGGCAACAATAGTCTCATTTCACACTTTCTGCACAGGTCTCAGGTCCACTGACATACACCAGGAAAAGTCTGGGCAGTGTTTATTTTCCAGCAGAGCATCCAAGCTTTGTCTTGCCTCCAGCACAGACACACACCTCTACAGGCAGGGACACTGATCCTGTCCTCATCCCACAACACAACTGTGGACAGGTACCTCTCTCCTGCCAACCACAAAGGGAGCTTAGACAATGAGCTTTGTCCTCTAGGAGGAAGTGTCCCACATCCTTTTAGTCCACACATGCCCTGACTTCCAGAACCACCACACATCCTTGTTCCAGCATGAGAAACCCAGGTAAGGAGCTAGCCCCAGCTGGCAGGGGGCAATGTGACAAGTTAATAATCCACACAGGCTGCATTTTGCACCTCTTCACACAGCACCGCAGCCTGACTGACCTCAGGGAAACTCTGAACTATGGACACGTGCTCGAAAACTAGACCTGATGGTCCCAGTTTCCTTGGAATCACTAGATGGAGCAAGGCAGCTGCCTTACCCCAGAGTGATGGAAATGAGCTCGTCAAGAGAGCGGCCGTGCCGCGTACAAGTGTCAAATCCTAGTTCTTCCCATCTAAGAGAGCCTTTTCTAGCTGTCAGCAGTCTCACAACATGCAGTGATTTAGAGTAGGTTTTTTTGGTTTTTTTTTTTTTCCTTTCTATTTCTATTTTGGGGTTTGTGAAGTAAAAGAATTAAATCAGAATGCAACACACCCTGCATCTCACCACCTAAAGATTGACATTTAGGATGCCTCAACATGAATTAAGCTTCCAAGAAACCCTTCCCTATCCCTGCTGTGAGTATATCCACTCCTTGGTATTAGCACCAAGCCTGCACAGTAAGCAGAGAGAAGGAAGTGATCTGTCTGGAAACTATTTTTTTTTTTCCCCGTAGCGGGGAGAAAGAGGGTAGAGAAACTTCTCTTTCCTTGCTCAGCTTGTTGTGCAGCTACATAAGCACTGGTTTCACCACAAGAGGAGCAGGCATGCCTGCAGTGGGGAAGTGGGCTGTAATTTTCGGGCAGAGCATTGCTTAAGGCTGCTCAACCAAATCTCAAGCCTGCGGCACAAACGCTCTGCAAGTTCCTTAGAGTTTGATCTATTTTGCTTTAAAAAATTAAACTAAAAAGTTTTTTAAAAGGCATTTTGATACTTGGAGTGATGTGTGCTCAGCTATTTTAACATGTTAAACCCATCATGATCGTTATCATGAGATATTAGTGAGCTACATTTGCATAAAAATGCTTTTTGTGACTAACTGCAATGCTCGAGATTAGTTTGATTTGTAAAAGACTTTAACCGAGTTAGAGGATCATTATTTGAGAGTAACTGTGAATGACAGATTAAATTTAATCCAGAGTTGATAAAAAGTTGGAAAGAATAAGAAAAACCCCAAAAAACCCAACACTGTGAGGGTATATAAAACTCCTGGCTCACCCCTTTGCTGTGTTTTCTCTTTCACATGTTCAAAATAAATGAGGAAAAAAAAAAATGTGTCCTTTCCAAATAACAACTGTGGGAACTGAAAAAAATCCATGATACCAATCTGAGTGCTGCAGTTGATAAGACTGAAGGATGGGATGGGTGCCACCCAGAGGGACCTGGGCAGGCTGGAGAGGTGAGCTGAGAATCTCATCAGGTTCAATAAGGCTGTCTCAGGTTTAGTTTTTTGTTCATCCTACTATCCTGTCCTCCCCACAAGAAAAAAAACTTAGCTCCTTATAACCCCAAACAGCCACCAAACCCACTTTTTGCTCCAAATAAGCATGCACTTGTGAGATTTTTATCCATTTAAAAGACAGAAGTTTTGTTTGAATGATTCAGGACTAGATTATGCAGCCCAGAGGGACTGAGCACACCACTAAAGACTGCAGGATTGGGCCTTACACATCCACGGCATGTAGTGCAAGACCATTGTGGGTTCCAGATGTATTGTGACTACACAATGCTGATTCTGTAGATGTCTTTACTAATTCAGTATCCATTAAAAACTCCACAAAGAAGCCTCTGATACTCTCAGGCACTGAATTGTCCAATCAATATCTATAGTTGTCCATAGCATGGGGAAACCACAACAGCAGCATCAATTTTCGTTTTGCTGCTTTGTTCACAAAGAAGGAAAGGTGCTTTCTGTCTAACTAATTACACTAATGCTGTTAGTACCTAAATACACATCAATTACATAATTTTGCAGTAATGTAATCCAGTCATATACAATTTCATTTGAGAACAAAAGTACCATGTCTATGAGACTTACAGGACGAGCAAGGTTTGGATGCAGATCTGAAAGTGCAACAAAGTCCCGGGCTGAGCTGGAATAAGCCATTCTTTATCTGCAACTTGAGAAAAGTAGTTTAGATAATTTCTTTATTATTATTATTTTTTAAAATCTAAACAAGTCATTTTAAACTATTCACAGTGAGAATAGCAAGTTATTTTTTAACACAAAGTTTTGACCTGAGCAGCATCTGTTTTCAATTAAAAGCATTTCAAGCCATCTGAAGCAGACAATTCTTTATTGTTTGTGTTTTGGCCACGTAAGTTGCAAATTCTAGAGCATGTCTACCTTTACTTCTCAAACTGAGGTCTGTACATTTTATTTATTTATCCAGCATAAATGACTCCATTAGCACAAACTTCTGAAAAATATTTACCCTCCTTCTCCTGTCTAGGAAGTCCAACTGAATTTAATGAGGCAGGTCGTATATAAAAGGTCATTTAGCAGGAGAGGAAAGAAAAGTGTTGGGTTGCAAACCACCTTAATTGAGGTTTTGGGCTTAATATTAAACTACCTTAAAATGTCAGCTTACTCCTTCCTCAAAGTAGAGAAGTTTTGGGTTTACTAAATTATTTTTCAGATCAGTTCTTTTCAGGTTGCCAACTTCCCATTCCTGTGAGCTACTGAGCACTCAAGTCCCCTCCACTGATGCCAAAAGTCAGGTCATGGATGCTTTGTTAGCCCAGCTGAATGCCTCTTTATTATTTCATGGGTATCCTCAGACATATTATTGATATTTAGCAAGTAATTGTCAGATTCCTTTTTTTGTTTTGTTTTGCTTGTAAAAGGAACCATTGAGTTGTCCAAATCTTGATAACCTTTAATATGAGAAAACTACTGACATTTTTCAGAGGATGCCTGTTCAGACTTTCTAACAGAAGTCCTGAATGGCTTTTGCAGTCACCTGGCACCTTGTATGAGAATTGCTAAACCATTTCATTGGGCATTAGCAGGATGATCTGTTGAACACACTAAAAAAGAAATGGACAATGCATCCTTTTTTTTTTTTTAAACAAAAGACCAAACAAAACCAAGCAGTTACCTGAGAACAAAGTGATTCCTGTAGAAGACCATTTCAAACAAAGCTCACAGAAAGGTATCCCAAATTTACCTTACAAAATGATAATGAGCCCCTGGAGCCTATTCCCATCCCATCATATGGAAAAATTCACATTCACTGAAGTCAAAAAGTCACCTCAGCTATCCCTCTAAGGCATGGTAATATCCTTGCCTCAAAAGAAGTTAAATATTGTTAAGTGACCTACCTCACACCACAGCCAAACCAGGTTAAAGAAAACAGCACTGGGAACACAGAAATCATTTGGGATTTGAAATGCTGCAGGGCCTGGCAGGGGAGGCTGCCGGGCCTGGCAGGGGCGGCTGCAGCTGGCAGCGGCTCCCCTGACTTATCCCTCAGAGGCAGGGGACACAGAAATCATTTGACAATTAAACTGCTGCAGGACCTGTCAGGGGAGGCTGCAGCAGGCAGTGGCTCCCTTCAGTCACCCTTCAGAGGCAGGGGACACAGAAATCATTTGACAATTAAACTGCTGCAGGACCTGTCAGGGGAGGCTGTAGCAGGCAGTGGCTCTTCTCACTTACCCATCAGAGACAGGGGACACAGGAACTGGGAATTAACACAGAAATTTGGGAATTAAACTACTGCAGGGGAGGCTGCAGCAGGCAGTGGCTCCCTTCAGTCACCCTTCAGAGGCAGGGGACACAGAAATCATTTGACAATTAAACTGCTGCAGGACCTGTCAGGGGAGGCTGCAGCAGGCAGTGGCTCCCCTCACTTACCCCTCAGAGGCAGGGACCAAGCTCCTGTGGACAGCCGAGGGGAATTCTCTCCTCACCACCCAGATCAGACCTGTGAGAAAGGATGGGAAGGAAGCTGCCATAAGTAACAGCAGGAAGCCTTCAACGTCACCAGCCCAGCCCAAAGCCGCCCCTGGCTCCTGACCAGCTTGCACCCCCCCAGTCCCAGACTCTGCCTTCGCTTGGCAGCCATGCCCTGAGCCCCAGGGCTGGTCCTTGCAGGAAAGCCACACACGAGAAGGTGCAAAGGCCTTTTCCCGCCATTTCTTCTCCCTCAGCAGCCTGCACCTCCCTTTCAGGGCGCTGCCTCCCCTAGGCTGCAGAGGTTCTCCGTGTTCCATCCTCATTCCTTTCCCTGCCCGAGTAGCATGTGGTGGCCATTGCACAGGGGCAGGCAGCAGCCCTTACCGCAGCCCCACTGAGGGCTCTCGGGGAACACACCACAGCAGCCACAAGAAGGAAGGAGCAAAGTGCGGAGGGCAGGGAGGCAAAATGGCGTCGAGCGGCGTGGGCGGGAAAGGGCTTTGTGCCCTCTCACTCTGTGTGTGACCTTGCTTCAAGGGCCAGCACGGCTGTGTGAGGGCAGCTGTGGCTCCATGCAGCAGGCACCAGCCACGGGCATGGGGTTTTGGTAGCCACCCTCCAAAAACAACCCACCAGAAAGTCAAACTTCAGTCCTGAGGCTTTCACATGGAATCATGGAGTCACTAAGGTTGGAGATGACCTTTGAGATCATCAAGTCCAGGAGTCACTAAGGTTGGAGATGACCTTTGAGATCAAGTCCAGGAGTCACTAAGGTTGGAGATGACCTGTAAGATCATCAAGTCCAGGAGTCACTAAGGTTGGAGATGACCTGTAAGAGCACCAAGTCTAGCCATCAATCCAAAACCACCATGCCCACTAAACCCTGTCCCAAAGTGCCGTGGCCACACATTATTTGTAATCTCTCCATGGATGGTGACTCCACCACCTCCCTAGGCAGCCTGTTCCAAGGCTTGACAACCCTTTTAGGGAAGAAATTATTCCTTATGTCCAAACTAAACCTCTCCTGGTGCAACTTTAGGCTGCAGCTTCTGCTCCTAAGGGTTGTTCCTTTGGGGAAGAGAGCAACCCCCACATGGTTCCAACTTCCTTTCAGGGAGCTCACAGGATCACAGAATGTCAGGGGTTGGAAGGGACCCAAAGAGATCATCAAGTCTTAGCTCAGGTCACAGAGGAACACATCCAGACAGGTCTTGAAAGTCTCCAGAGAAGGAGACTCCACAACCTCTCTGGGCAGCCTGCGCCAGTGCTCTGGGACCCTTCCAGTCAAAAAGTTCCCCCTTGTGTTGAGATGGAACCTCCTGTGCTGCAGCTTCCATCCATTGCTCCTTGTCCTATCCCAGGGAGCAAGTGAGCAGAGCCTGACCCCCTGCCCTCAGATATTTACAAACATTTATTAGATCCCCTCTCAGTCTTCTCTCCAGACTAAGCAGCCCCAGGTCCCTCAGCCTCTCCTCATCAGGCAGTGCTCCAGTCCCCTCATCATCTTTGTAGCCCTCTGCTGGACCTTCTCTAGCAGATCCCTGTCCCTCTTCAACTGGGGAGTCCCAAACTGAACACAGTACTCAGGATGGGGTCTCACCAGGGCAGAGTAAAGGGGGAAGAGAATCTCCCTCAATCTGCTGAACACACTCTTCTTAATACACCCCAGGATCCCATTGGTCCTCTTGGCCACAAGGGCACATTGGTGCCCCATGGATGTTATCCCCCAGCACTCCCAGGTCCCTCTTCACAGAGCTGCTCTCCAGCAGATCACCTCCCAGCCTGTACTGCTGCAATTTATTATTCCTCCCCAGGTGCAGGACTCTGCAGCTGTCCTTGTTGAACCTCATTTGTTTCCTCTGTGCCCAGCACTCCAGACTGTCCAAGTCTCGCTGGATGGCTGCACAGCCTTCAGCTGTGTCAGCCAAGCCTCCCAGTTTGGTGTCATCAGCAAACTCACCAAGCAGACTCTGTCCCCTCATCAATGTCATTGATGAAGATGTTGAACAGCACCAGATCAGTACTGATCCCTGGGGCACTCCACCAGTTACTCTACAGAGCTGTAGAGAGCCCAAAGGTACCAGCCCGGAGCACAGCACCACCACCTTCAGTCAGTGAGCTCTGCATCAGGGAAAGAGTTAAGGATTCAGAGCTCAGGTTTGACTTCATTTTGTGAGTCCTCTGCTCTGTGGAGCTTTACCCAAGCCCTCCACCATTACTGCTCCATCACTCCCTCTGTGGCAGCAGCTCCATCCCAACACACTCAAGGTTTTCCACCTCAATGTTGATTTGAACCACCTAATTGCTAACAAAGTTTTTGTATTTTCTTGCAGTGCTACTCAACAGCAAACCATAGAATACTTTTCTCCTGCAAATTCATTCAGAAGGTTCATTGATAAGCTTCAGGTCCCTAAACTTAAAGCTGCTAGCCCAGGAATCTAGAGCCAGACTTATTCTGCTACACTTATAAATGTACAACACCCCAGTGAGACCAAGCAAATCTCAGAAAGCTTTGGAGGAACCATTCCATAGTTCTTTTATTATTACTTTCCTCTTTATTACTAAGGAGAAGCCTCTGCAGCCTGTATTTGAGAAATTGAAATTTATGGTTTAAGATACTATTTGTATTGATTTGATCACAGCACTCCTGGGTTTTCAGGCTCTGTGGGAGACTGGATTGAGCCATTTTGCCCCTTTGTATGGGACACAAATAATAAATAATAAAATTGATACTGATTTTACTCCTGATGAGCAATGTTATGACCTCAGGGTCATGCCTATTGAAGATTTTAGTGCATCCTGACAAATTCTGTGTTGACTCTGTTACAAGATCTTTCATTTCTCTGATGAAGCAGCTGAAAATGGATACCACCTGTGCTCTCATATTTATTGTCCCACTAAAGTCCATGGTAATTACACTGTGCTGCTGACAAACAGCATGCCAGAGAACTGACAGCCTGGGTGGGTTGGCTTTTTGAGGTGACCTTTTATACAGTCTGATTTAACTTTGTTCTGTAGGTTTGAAGTCTCTGGTAAACAGAGTTTTGGGGTTTTTGTTAGTTCTGTTGCTTTAAGCAAGCAGAAGGTAATGAAACATGGTAATGGGATCCCAATCAAATGGGAAGGAGAACTCATGCTACACTGGCTGGAAGTGGTACAGGTCTCACTCATTCTTATCATGACTGCAAGATATACCAGGCTTAAAAACAAACCTGAAACAAGATCTGGAGGGTTCACCCCTGTGTGATAAAAGCTGGATCACACCCCACGGGCTCGCAGGTGTTGAGCTTGTCTGGCCTCTCTGCAAGTTTTTTGGTGCAACATAAGCACCTGCACTTAAATGAAGCTTTGCTGAACCGAGCAGAGATCTTGTGCTGCTGCCCAGCATGGTCACTTTCATTAGGTTTTGTCCAGGTTGAGATGGTTTTTTTTCTCCCACAGGCACAAAGGACAGGTGAAACTCAACACTGCCAGTGTCCCCCCAGCCCAGGGCTGCAGGCTTTGTCTTCTTTCAAAGCCACCTGAACAAGGATTCTGTTGTGTGTCTCCAAAGCTTTGGTAGACATCTAATGGTCGGGTTGGGTTTGCTTTGTGGTTTATTTCCACTCCCATTTTCAATGTGCCTACCTTTTGAAAAAAAGAAGCTGCTTTTTGCTTTCCCAGGGCAGCTGCTGCTAGAAAGATGTTATCAGGGCCAGTGTGAAGGGATGCACCAATGATCTGGCCAGGGGCACAAAGGAGGCAGACGTGAGAGTAATTTCTCTTGAAGATGTGATCAGATGCTGAATTTCTGCTGTGCAGATAGTGAGGCAGAATTACTTTGATTGACCTACCTGTCTCTCAGTTCTGTCACTCCTACAGCACATGGCACAACAGGGGACAGTTAGGGATTCGGACTCCTGGAGGTTGCTGTAAGCAAACAACATCTTTGTTGGTATTTATAATCACCAACTGTCTAAGCTGAATGCCTCCCACTAATATACAATGTCAGCTGATTCCCAAGTTAGGAATTTTTAATACAGACACCAAAGAGAGCCTGCAAAAACAAAAGTTACTCAATGTGTACACAGCTTTACTCAAGTTTCCTCCTCAACTGGCTTCAAAGTGGTCTCTAAAAGAAATCAGCATCACAGAGTGATAGGATGATTTGGGATGGAAGGCACCTCCAAAAGTCATCTAATCCAAGCCCCATGAAGTCAGCAGGGATCTGGTTGATCAGATTGCTCAGAGCCTTGTCCAGACTCACCTTGAGTAGCTCCAAGGATGGAGCTTCGATTACCTCCCTGGACAATCTGTTGCAGCGTTCCAGCACACTCATGGTGCAGAACTTGTTCCTCACATCCAATCTGAATCTGCTCTGCTCTCATTTCAAACCATTGCCCTCATCCTGTCCCTGCAGGCCTTTGCAAGCAGTCCCTCTGCAGCCTTCTTGCAGCCCCCTTCAGGTACTGAAAGGCTGCTTTGAAGTCTCCCTGGAGCCTTCTCTTCTCCAGGCTGAACACCTCCAGCTCCCTCAGCCTGTCCTCATAGCAGAAGTGCTTCAGCCCTCTGATCATTTACACCATTATCTCCATTTGCATATTTATCTTCTTTTTGACAGCTGGAAAAAGAGAGGCAAGAAAAAAGACCAGAAGCAGTTCCCTGAGGCCCATACACCACACACCAGCCCCTGCGGGAGGACAGCAATATCAATTCAATGTTTTTTTCTGATCTCCAGCTTGATCCCCGCAAGGCCTGAGCGATTTTTTTCCCTCTCCAGCACTTCAACGGCACTTAGCACTCTGCCAGATCCAATCTGATTAGCAGAGACTTGCGGTACAAGGGCTGCAAATTGCACGGTCCCTGCTAATTAAGCCTTCATGAATGGATTCATTTAAATGACATTCCCTGGCATGGTCAAGGAGTGCAAATGGCATTTGGTTAAGTCGTTTAGCAATTTGCTGTGTGAGGATAGGTACAGTTTGCGTGCAGGGGAAGCCAGTCCTCATCCAACACTTTGCAGGGACATTTCCAAACCATCTTGAAAAGGATTTTCAAAGTGAAACTAATACAAAAAAATATTTGCTCTCCAAATTTGGCTCTGCCCACAGCGTTTGCTGAGTGGGCTCATTGAATATTTATACCTTCTCAGGACAAAAAGAATCTGTAAAATGAAAAGGGCAGACCTGTAATTTTGGGTAATTGGCCTGGCTGAATGCATTAAAAGCAGCAAATTATTGAAGGTATTCACTGCTCAGCAGCTTTGGCTGATACCTGAACTGGCCATGAATCCAAAGTGCTGATGGAGTAGTGATGGACACCTCCAGCAGAAGCAATGCAGGTGCTGATGCAGTCAACAGGTGTTCAGTGTATTCAGGGACATTGAATTTGAATTTCTTCTCAGCACTGCAGCAGGTCATTGTTCATCTCTTCCTTCACACTGTTTCTCCCTCATCCTGGTCCCCAGCACTGGAATAGTCTTGGTTCCATTTCACTGGAATTTCCTCTCTTCTTGAGCACCACCACAAGCTCCTGCAACACAGGACAACACAGCAGCCCAGAGTTTTAGCTTCAAATAAAAAAAAAACCAAAACCTGGGCTCCCCAGTCCACGAGAGACAACTGCTGGAGAGAGTCCAGTGGAGGCTATGAAGATGCTGAGTTGCCTGGAGCAGCTCTGTGAGGAGGAAAGGCTGAGAGCCCTGGGGCTGCTGAGCCTGGAGAAGAGCAGCCCCAGAGAGGATCTGATCAATGCTCAGCAAGAGCTTGTCGGGGAGGGGTAATTAGGTACTGCGAGACGATATTATAAAAATATTAATATATAATTTATTAATATTAAACAATCGGAACTCGCACCACCCCCTACCACCATTTAATAATATCAATAGTAACAGGCTCTTTGCAACGTTAGGAAACTATATACAGGTTATAACGGGATCTGGAAATAACTGTTAAATATATATATTAACAGAACTCAAACCAAACTGGAA
>WBNM01001931.1:20517-43113 GCA_013399055.1 Ramphastos sulfuratus
AGAGCTAAAGGGTGGGGGGTAAGAGGATGCAGCCAAACTCTTGTCAGTGGTGCCCAGGGACAGGACAAGGGGCAACAGACAAACTGGAACTCAGGAGGTTCCACCTGAACAGGAGGAGAATCTTGTTTGGTGTGAGGGTGCTGGAGGCCTGGAGCAGGCTGCCCAGAGAGGTTGTGGAGTTTGTCTGGAGAGCTTCCAAACCTGTCTGGACATGGTGGTCCTGGGCAAGCTGCTGTGGGTGCCCTGCTTTAGCAGGGGGGTTGGACTGGAAGATTCCCAGAGGTCCCTTCTAATCACCACCATGCTGGGATTCTGTGAAAATGAAGATGAGCCTTGACTGGTTCCCCCCTGATGTGTGTTAGTTCTGGCTTCCTCAGTCCAGGGAAGAAATTCAGACCTGAGGCTGGTGCAGCTACATGAGCAGTGTTTGCTTGGCAGCTCAGACACCAAACATGCATGACCAAACAGGACCAAGGGCTAAGAAGCTTGGGTGGTGACATCAACAGCTCTCTTCTGCATGAAGAAAACCCTGTTGCTGGCAAGGAAGGGCAAAGTGCTTTCTTCAATGTGTAAAGCTACATAGGACATATAAGTGCTGCTCCTCCCAGCTGTCCAGGAAGGACTGTGTTTTGAATCAACAGCTGCTCTCAAGACAACAAAGTCTCCCTGTTCTCTCTGATGAATTCACATGAAACTGCTTCAAGCCAGACCCAGCCTTCCCCGTGGGCAGGGGGCGTGTGGCATCTGCAGGGTCCGAGCACAGCAAGCGCAGCATTTCTGCAGCGGTCCACGCAGCACCCTCACTCCCCAAGGCCAGGCTTGAATGGCTCTTCATCTGCGAGCTCAGTTCTTAACTATTTCAGCACTAATTAATCCCATTCAGCCGAGGGTGGAGCAGAAATGTCACGCAACACAGGCAAGCAGCACAATCCAGAGAGGAAAGCAGGAGAGTGGCACCAGCCCATGGACTGAAATCAGCTCACATCAGGTGACCACCACAGAATTTTTTTTGGGGGGAAAAAAAAACAAACAAAAAACAACAAAAACTAAGCCCCAAATTGAAATCTAAGACCTTCTGGATACTCACTGAATAGTTGGTATAACTCCAGCAAAAAGTCTGTGAATAAACATATCCCAGAACTAATCCTTCTCTGTCTTTTATGGTACAAAGTCAGAATGACAATCATAGAGGAATTCGCTGCTTGGAAACGCTGCCCCAAGTCCTTCTGAGTCAGTCTGCACACTGACACTCTGCATTGATCTTTTGAGGATGAGATTCAATCCACCTAACATTTTAAAGTCCTCAAGCCTGCTGTTCAGCTTGCCTGAAACTATAGAATCACAGAATGGTAGGGCTTGGAAGGGGTCTCCAGAGATCAAGTCCAACCCCTGTCCCAATGCAGGATCACCTAGAACAGATCACACAAGAACACATCCAGATGGGTTTTGAAAGTCTCCAAAAACCTCTCTGAAAACTCCACAACCTCTCTGGGCAGCCTACTTCAGTGCTGTTACCCTCACCATAAAGAATTGTCTCCTTGTGATGAGTTGAAACCTCCTGTGTTCCAGCTTGTACCCATTGTTCCTTATCCTATCACTGGGTACTACAAAAATAGCCTGGTACCTTCATCTTGACACCCACCCCTCAGATATTTATGGACACTGTACAGATCCCCTGTCAGCCTTCTCTTCTCCAGACTAAACTGCCCCAGGTCCCTCAGTCCTCATAGCAGAGATGCTCAAGTCCATTCATCATCCTCATAGCTCCCCCTTGGATTCTCTCTGTTCAATATCTTTATGGATGATCTGGACCAGGGGATTGAGTCCAGCATAAGTAAGTTTGCAGATGACACCAAGTTAGGAGCAGGTGTGGATCTGTTGGAGGGTAAGAGAGCCCTCCAGAGGGACCTGGACAAGCTGGATGGGTGGGCAGAGGCCAGTGGGATGAGATTTAACAAGGCTAAGTGCAGGGTTCTACACTTTGGCCTCAACAACTCCAAGCAGTGCTATAGGCTGGGGACAGAGGGNACCTGGTTGATTCTATGATTCCATGATTCCATGATTCTCCATCAGATCCCTGTCTCACTTCACTTGGGGAACCCAAAACTGGACACGGTATTCCAGGTGTGGTCTCACCAGGGCACAGTAGAGGAGGAGAAGAAGACCCCTAGACCTGCTAGAAGTGGAAAATGCTTCTTTTTAGAGCCTCCAAAAGATGTGAGAGCATTCAGGTTGTAGAAAATAACTTCTCCTGCCCATGATTCCAAAACAATTTAAGTGAAGTCAGAGAAATCACTTGGATTTTCATCACTTTCCCCAAGACCAGAATTTCCTCCTCCCTCTCTGAGCAAACAAGTGATGAATATTTTCCAACAAAACATCATGGATTGAAAGAAAATAAGAAAAAAGAAAAAAAAGGCAAGAATTAAAAATAGTATTAGTGACAGCTCCCTGACACTGCAGAAGAATGCTTCAGAAATTAAAAAGAAAGAAGATATTTAACATCAGTTTGCTGCCAAATATTTCCAGCTATTCGAGTCAATGAAACCAAACCCAAATACAATATATCTGGATTTCAGTTTGAGGCAGATGATACACAGCAATACCAAGCAGGACACATGGGATGTGCATTTTCCAACAACAACACTGGGGCAAATTCATCCAACCTCCAGTTACTCCACTTTCCAACCCAGGCTAAAGTTCAATCCCTGCCTGAGCGGCTTGAAGAAGGAATAAAATTCGGGATGTAATTCTCAGAGACATATGGGGATGGCTGTAACAGAAAACTGGGATCTCAGAGTACATAACATTTTTTTTTTCCCCCACCACAGAATTCAGTGAGCAGAGCACCAGTGAAATCCAAACGCCTTGTCCAAGCTAAACTTTCCAACAAAAATACACCTTTGATCTCCTGGCCGAGCGCTTGGCCCCGGCACGGCGGTGGCAAACCTCCCATTGCCTCCGAGAGCCAGGACCACATCCAGCCCCATCCTAGGTAATCATATGTCAAGGTTTCCATGGTGCAGCCGCCTGCCTGTCAGCCAGCTCGTTAGAAAATTCCTGCAGACCAACACTGACGTTTGCGGGTTTGATCCTTTGGAAAAAACAAAACCTCCTCCCGAAGCCCGTTCAGGGTGCAAAGAGAGCCGATCAAAACCTGACTGAAGGGCAATCACTGCTTCTGAAGAAATCAACTCTCTTCTCTCAGTCTGCCCTCAGAGCAGAGGGGGATGTGCAGCCTGGGGAAGGGAAGGCTCCAGGGAGACCTTCTGGTGGTCTTTCAGGACTTAAAGGGGTCAAGAAGAAAGCTGGGGACAGGAGACTAGGCAGAGCCTGTTGGGACAGGACAAGTGGCGATGGCTTTGACCAAAAGGAGATTGAGACTAGAGAGAAGGAAGGAATATTTTATGATGAGAGTGATGAGACCCTGACCAAGGTTGCCCAGAGAGGTGGTAGAAGCCTCCTCCTTGGAACCATTCCAGGTCAGGTTGTTTGCAGCTCTATTCAACCTGCTCTGTTTGGGCATGTCCCTGGTGACTGCAGGGGAGGGGTTTGGACTGGATAAGCTTTAAAGATACCTTTCATCCCAAACCAGTTTGATAATTTGATTCTAAATAAACAGGACTTTATCAAGAGGTTTTCCCTTAGGAAAATGAACACTAGAGGTCCATCTAACAGCCTGTCCCAGAAATAGATATCCCTGGAATAAACCATCACAGTCTCCTTTTGTGTACTCTGCACCTCTCTAACTACATCCAGATTGGCTGGCTTGGCAGAGCTCTTCAGATCTAACAAGAGTTCCTTCTACTCCTTTGCATCCGTTCTTGTCTTGCTGTACATCAGCATTTCCTCTCCTGGAGCTGGCTGGCTGATAGCTGTCCCGACTCACATGGCTCCCTAATGTACTTAGCTACCCATTTATGAAGCCACCAGGGAAACTGGCACTTGTGGCTGTAAATACTGGAGGCCAAATGCATCCCTGCTGTAACTCTGCTGCAGCCAGTTCAGTTGGATTACAGCTGAGTGGAGGAGCCACTGTTAACTCAGGGTCTGGTGCCTCGTGGCTTCAAAGAGGGGCAGCAGGAGAGCCTGTGGAGAACTGAGCTGGGATGTGAGCAATGGCATTTACCTTCAAGTCTGATTCCTTTCCAAAGTGTTTCCCAACTGAAAACAACAGCAAGGACTTTGTTACCTGCACCACACAGTTTCATCGCTGTACGGAAAGTGATTGTCCCCCTGTACTCAGCACTGGTGAGGCTGCACCTTGAATATTGGGTTCAAGAAGGGCATTTTGTTGCTAGAGCAGGTCCAGAGAAGGGAAACAAAGCTGGTGAGGGGTCTGGAGAACAGAGCTGGTGAGGAGCAGCTGAGGAAACCGGGGTTGTTCAGGCTGGAGAAAGGAGGCTGAGGGAAGACCTCATTGCTCTCTACAACTGCCTGAAGGGAGGTTGGAGCAAGGTAGGGGTTGGTCTCTTTTCTCTAGATCAGGCAACAGAATGAGAGGAAATGCCCTGAAATTGTGCCAGGGGAGGGTTAGGTTGGGGATTAGGAAATTGGTTTTTGCTGCAAGAGTAACCAGGCATTGGAACAGGTTTCCTGGGGAGGTGGTGGAGTCACCATCCCTGGAGGTGTTCAAGATGTGTGTGGTCATGGCATTTTGGGAGATGGTTTAGTGGCCATGGTGCTGAGGCTGTCCTGTGCAGCCTGCTCTAGGTGAACCTGCTCTGAAAGCAGGGCTGGGGTAGATGACCTCCAGAGGTCACAGAATTACAGGGATTGGAAGCGATTCTTAAATGTCCAGCCTTCCAATTTCAGTGAATTTCTTTATTTCTGTGAAGAACTGGGAAGATAAGACCTATCCCTGCCAACCTGCTTCAACCTCCCCACTGCAACCTTCTGTATAAAATCCCCTATTAAAAAAGCCCTTTTTTAGGCTCCTATCTCAGCCATCCTTGATGGAGACATGGAAGGAGCTGAGGCTTCACCAACACAGAAGCTGCCTCCACCAGGAAAGCCAAGGGACATCCAAAAAGCCAAGCCAGATAAAAATGCAGACCCAGCAAAGACTTCAAGCACAAAACTTCTCCTGGGGAGTCACTGGGACCAGCGCTGTGCCTCGCGCTGAGCACATCTGTGAGTGCTTTGCTGAACCCAGGCCAAGATGCACTTCTTCTGAATGTGGGCCAGATCCTGCAGCACCAAGTAACACCAAGGAGTAACATTTGTTCACACAAGTGGTCTCTGCAGAGCAGAGCTGCCAAGTCCTGGCCCTGTAGGGTTTTTCCCCCTCCTCTTTCAGCAAGCAGCCAGAGCAGAGCTCCATATGGCAATGCCGACTCCTCACTCAGCAGCTCGCCTGCTGCCAGCTTCTCGGTGGAAATGGCCCAGCAAGGCAGAAATGTTCCAGCCCAACCTTCGTGTTACAATTATCTCTAAAAAAAACCTGCCAGAGAAATTCCTTAAAATTCTTCCAGGGGATTTCTTTCTGCAGTGGTTGCCTGCATGATTGTGGCAGTCCTGCCTAAAGATCAAATTGTAGCTCATAGAATGGTTTGAGTTGGAAGGGACCTTAAAGATCACCTAGTTTCAATCCCCCTGCCATGGGCAGGGACACCTCCTGCTAGACCAGGATGCTGAAGTCTCCATCCAGCCTGGCTTTTAATACTTCCAGCCTCCACAACTTCTCTGGGCAACCTATCCCAGTGCCTCACCACCCCCACGGGGAAGAATTTCTTCCTAATGCCCGATCTAAATCCAGCCTCTTCCAGCTTGAAGGCACTACCCTTCTCCTGTCACTCCATGCTTTGTAAAAAGTCTAACCCCCCTATTCCCAGAATGAGCAGCACAGGCACCAAAAGCTCCTCCAGACTGCACACAGAATTTTACCCCAGGATAGGCAGCTCCCCAGCTTCTCCTCATTGGGTATAAAGGGATGTGGCCAGCAATGCTCTCCTGGGGCAGCACACAAACACTTCCCAGGTGATGGTGTCTCCCAGAGCACATCCAAAAGTTGCCCATCCTTATTGCCTAGCTCCTCATAAACCAACACATCCTGACTCTGCCAGAGCTAGCTGGAAAAGCCTCATACACCTCTCTTCAGAAAACATGGCCACAACATGAAGGTTAAGCTGGTGCAGAGACACATCTGATAGCCCTTCCTGGTGAATGCACACACAGAAAAGATGTAAGGGGAGTACAAGAGTGGGGGGTACAGATATAGGTGCCTTGTGCCACCATGCAAGCTGTGCATCAACACCCTTGTCCAAGACAGACAAAACTGGGCAGAGCTGAACAGGAAACCTCCCTCCTCACTGACCTCCTGTGCAGTATACCCCTGAAGCAGGTTGGGGTTCTCAATTCCTCACCTTGGTAGGATTTTTTGGTTTTTTGGGGTTTTTTTAATTATTTAGTGTGTTTTCCTCCATTAAAATGCACAAAGGAAGATTTAATCCCCATGAGCCACAGGTGCTGCCCCCGACCTGGGCATTACTGCAGCCAAAGGTTGGATGCACCCAGAGGACCTTTCTGAGCACTGGCAGCAGTGATCACAACAAGAAATCCCTCCCTTCAGCAGAGACATGACACGAGGCCCTCATTGGCCCCACTGCCAGCTGCACCAGGCACAAGAACTCCCCAGGCACTGTGGGGACCCTGCTCAAGCCCCCCAGCACCACATGGACCCCACAGCAGAGAGCAGCAGCTGCCCAGCCAGGGTCCCATATGCATCCTGTGCTGTCTCCCTCCTTCACCATCCCCTCTTCCAAGGGGCCACACATGCAATGACTGGCAAAGATCCATAAGAGGAGCTGATGGTTTACAAAGGTCTCTGAAGGCCGAGCAGAGTGCTTAGAAGACAAAGCTGCCTGCAAGGACTGGCAGCAGTTGATGGGAGTGTGGCCACCTCACATCTCTCACCACCAGCAGCTGCTCCCAACCACCTCCAACACAGCCCTCAGTGCCATCACCCTCATCATAGGATGTGGACATATGGCAAAGCCAGGAGGGACACCAGAGGGGCAAAAGCTGCAGCAGTACCTGAAGCAATGTGTGCTTAACCCAGGCAGAGTCAGCCCTGCTGAGCACCTGGGCAGGATCAGACCCAAATCAAGGCTAAGACTGAGCCCAGGTTCCATGCATGGGGGCTTTCAGCATCCCCACAGGCTCAGCCCTGCCATGTGTGGTTGTTGCCAAACCAATTTGTGGATCCTCCTGGTAAATAACTGTGTCAGTGGGACATTAATGGTGCACAGTGCTGGTGGTGTCAAGCCTTCTTTCCTTTTCATTTTGGGTCAACAAAGCAAAGTCATCTGCTTCCCTCCCCCCTAAAATTGCACAGAATGGGCTCCAGACCCACCTCCTACAAGGAAATGAGAACCAGCCCTGAAGGATCACCCAGCAAGAAGCCTCTGTTCAGAGATCTGACGCCTCTTCAAAGAGGAGGCAGCAAATGTGCTCCTACCTCTGCTGATTTATGAGCGACGCCTGCGTCACCGGTGTAGGGGAAAAGGCTTAAACGCTACCAGAAGAGCCAGGCACTCAGAGGGCTGCCTGACTAACCCCTCTGTTTAGTAATTTGCTTTTATATCATTACATCTAGGTTGCATTTTGAAGAGAAAACCCAAACAACCCAGCAACTGCAGCCCAGGCTACCGGGTTTTGTGCTCATTAGCAGAGTGCCACCGCCGGGAGTGGCTGATGGCAGGTGGGATGTGCAAAACTGGCTCCTGAGTTGTGCATGGCAGAGCTGGCCTGGGACTGTGCCCCCTACATGCAAGGGGACATGGACAAAGCAGGTGGCTTGGCCATGCTGGTGGGAAAGCCATCAGCAGGGGCTGGAGAACAGGGCTGGGGAGGAGCAGTTGAGGGAGCTGGGGTTGTTCAGCCTGGAGAAAAGGAGGCTGAGAGGAGATCTCATTGCTCTCTACAACTGCCTGAAAAGATGTTGGGAGTTTATTGGGGTTGATCTCTTCTCTGTAGTATCNTCTCATTGCTCTCTACAACTGCCTGAAAAGATGTTGGAGTGAGGTTGGGGTTGATCTCTTCTCTGTAGTATCAGGTGATAGAAAGAGAAGAAATGGCCTGAAGTTGTGCCAGGGGAGGGTTAGATTGTAGATTAGGAACAATTTCTTTGCTGCAAGAGTGGTCAGGGATTGGAAGAGGTTGCCCAGGGAGGTGGTGGAGTCACCATCCCTGAAGGCATTGGAGAAACCTGTGGCCATGCCACTCTGGGACATGGTTTCATGGCCATGGTGATGTTGGGTCAAAGGTTGGATTTGATGATCTTTGAGACCTTTTCCAAGTGAAACAACTCTATGATTCTAATTCTGTGGCTCCATATCATCTCAGCTGGTGGCAGGAGCAAAGCCAGAATCATGGGTAACTGACCTAGCACCCCAGGAAAGGCTCACTTAGGTTAGGGGCACAGCTCAGAAGCATTATTTGAGGCTGTTGTTTCATTCCTTCCCTCCCCACAGTGCTGGGGGAAAAAAAAAAATCTGAGTGTAAATCATTCCAAGTTATCTGTGTTTGGTTTTAATTTCTGCTGATGCCCCAGTGTTATTTATGCTCTTGAAATATGGCAGCAGGCACGTGTAGGGCGTTGTGCTCATGAAATACAGCCTGTTGCCTATAGTATTTATTGATCAAGGCAATAAATAATTCCAAGCAAGCACAACTCATCCCAGCAAGCAGAGGATCAGAGGGTACAGCCAAAGGCTGCCCATCTGCCAGGGCCTAACACACATCCCTGCCAGGACTGACAGAGCTGCTCCTGAAATGCTCTTTCTCATCCAAAACAAAATCAAGAGAGATAGTTTAGCTCCCAAATGGGTCCCAGTGGCAGCTGTGCCTTGTGTTGGCACAAGGCTCCCAGCCAGGTTGGCCAGTGCTGTGAGGACATCCCTGAGGACATGGACTGCAGCCCTGTGCTCACCACAGGGTGCTCCCAGTTAACACCAGAAGGGCAGTGACAAAAAGCAGCTGCACAACTGCATCTGTGTTATGGCCTCAAGTTGCACCAGGGGAGTTTATATTGGATATCAGAAAACATTTCTTCACTGAAAGGGTTATTGGGCACTGGACCAGACTGCCCAGTGCAGTGGTGCAGTTACCATCTCTGGAGGAGTTTAAAAAGATGTTTGGATCAGGTACTGAGGATGTAGCCTAACAGTTGTGTCCAGGGAGATGTTAGGTTATGGTTGGACTCAATGTTCCTAAGGTCTTTTCCAACCAGGTGACTCTGATCAGAACTGAGGTGGAGACACCTAAGGGACATGCAGCCACAGCAGGAGCTGGATCCCTACAGCACCCTCAGCACCACACACCCCAGGACAAGGAGGCCACTGCTAAGAAGAAAAGGTTCTCTGCACAGATTATATTTTTTTTTCAGGTTGATTTGCCCATGCTTGGGTGAAAGAGGGAGGCAGCACAGCCCTGTGCACGAGCAGTTGCTTGATTAGCATAGTTAATGTGCATGGAATTTATGCAGTGTCTGAATTCTTGCACTTTTTCCAGGGGAAAACAGGGGACTGCCTCACGCTGTCCACACAGAGCTGCATTTCTCAGCTGTCCCAAGTATTTCCCTGGAAGCCTTCCCTGTCCTGCAGCAAGGAGACAGACCTGGGAAAGCCAAGCACAAGGCTGGATAGGTTTAGTGTTGCTACACTGGGACTCATTTATCTTAGCTCAAAGGTAACCCACCATCACCCTCAAGGACAGGAGCTTAACAAGCAAAGGAGGCAGATCTGAACCAGATCTTGACCCAGCCTCAAACATGCAGCTGAACCAAACAAGGTTGATTTATGGCAGCAAGAAGCCAGTCTTAGGCTCAAATTCATGCCCAGCTCCTACTACCACCAGCACTGCTAGAGCTGTCTATGCTGAGCAGAGCTCATCCCACTACTACTCTTTGTGCAGAGCCATGATGTGACACCCAACACTGACAGCACAGGATGCTCACACCAAGACACTGAACCACTGACCTCCACATCCTGCTTTGTTGGCAGTCTTAAGAGTCTCAGGGTAAAATAAAGGCCCTGAGAAGGGAATGTGCTGCAGGAGACACTGCTCTGGGTTTCACATGGCTGCCCATCACCACAAGACACCACACATCATAATCAACCTGAATTTAAGAGACCCTCGGCACCACATCATGCACATGGGACTGTCCCACCAGGCACTCACAGGCAATTCTTCTTGGCTTTGCTGGAAAATAAACAAATTGCTTCACAGAGGAGAGAAACTTGCACCAAACTCATGGCTCAGCCATGAAGCCAGTTTTGGAGAAGGTCCCTGACCAAGCACTAAAGCAGGTTACAGGGAAGCAGTGCAGTTGTGCAAACCTGCAGATCAGAACTGGAATTTGTGTTCAGGTCTTCTTGTGCTGCCTGCCTGGGTGACAGCTGCAGCACCCCCACACCCCCTGCTAACACCAGGGCTTTGCACCTTGCAACATCTCCCCACTCTGATGCATGTCAGCAGCAGTGGGGCTGTTGCAGCGACACCTCCAGTGGCAGGGTGAGCTCTGGCCTTGCCTGTCCCAGCTCATCTCAAGGCAGTGTTCCCAAAGCAGAGTGGTACAAAGCACAGCACAAGAGGCTGCTTTCATCAGCTCTGCTGGTTTCCACCCTGGGGTGAGCATGATACCCTGAAGGCCTTTCCAATTTAGCTGGCTGCAGCCCCAAAGAGGGTGAGCACAGCCTGGGACACTTCAAAGACCAAAGTGTGCTGCCTGGGCCATATTAAATATCAGGTCAGCCTGTCTCCAGACAAGCCCACTGCTTTTTGCCTTCCCAGTCTTGCTCAAATCAACTCTTGCTCCCAGACACAGAGGGAGACAGCAGCAGACACCTGCTGGCCCCACTTTGTAGACTCAGAATGGTTTGAGTTGGAAGAGATCTTAAAGATCATCTAGTTCCAACCCTCCTGCCTTAGGCAGGGACATCTCCCACTAGGCCAGGCTGTTTTACCTAAGCTACCCTCAAGCTCAGGACCTTTCCACCACCAAGGAACCTTTCACAGCCTCGAGGATCTGCAACATCTTCCATCTTCTTCAAAATACCCCAACTCACTTCCAGGGCTGAAGGCACCAGTTCCTGCTGCTAGAGATACCCCCACGCACCCAGCAGCAATAGGGTGAGGGAACCAGCACCCACTGCACTCCCTCGTTACCTAAACCTCACAGATATGGAGTGGAACCACTTCACCTTGGCCCACTCCCTGGGTCAGAGCTGGTTGCCAAGTTCAGACTTGGATCTAGCAACAGACTTTTGTGCTTTGGCTCACAGATCCTGCAAACAAGAGCTTTAATCATTGCTTGCTCCTATGTGCCGAGAGCCAAACTTGTCTTGTTAAATACAGTAAGTGATCAGTGCTCTCAGCAAAGAACATTTCCATGACTGCCTGTGTGGGTAATTATTTCAGGCTTGCCTCTCTTCCCCTCTTGAGAAAAATTACAGAATGTGGAAATTATTGCAAAGCCTCTCTGGACTTGGAACGTTTTCTGCTGGTTTCTGGGCAGCACTTCAGCCTCTGCCTGCGTTTAGCTGCCTGCTTGTGCACCACCCTGCTCCCCCAACAGGCACCGTTCTGCACCGGGATCGCAAGCAGATACACAGAATCGTGGAATGGCTTGGGCTGGAAGGGACCTCCAAAAGGCATCCAGTCCACCCCCCCCTGCAGGCGGCAGGGACATCCTCCACTAGAGGAGCTTGTTCACAGCCTTGTCCAGCATCACCTTGAATAGAATAGCTTCACAGGTATCTCAGCTACCTGGCTTTTAGCTCAGACTGGTCTAAATAACCCCTAAACCTGCCCTAAAGGCAGTAGAAGCCTCTGCTCTGCCAGCCTTGGATGAGCCTGTCCTCTCCCTGCCTGAGCACACCACATCAGCACACATCAAGAAATGTGTGGTCATGGCACTTTGGGGACAGGGTTTAGTGGCCATGGTGGTGTTGTGAAGATTGGACTCAATGATCTTAAAGGTGTTTTGCAACTGGAACAATTCCATGGTCCTATGATCAGCCAGGCATTGATTTTGGTGGGGTTTTTCCTACCACTTCTGTGGGTGGCAGCCAAAACATTGATTTAGGTGGGTGTTTTTCCCCACCACTTCTGTGTGTGGCAGCCACAGCTCCATGCTTAGGAGCCTTGGCTGTGCCATTAGTCCCAGCCCCAAGAAGGGACCTTTTTCTTGGTTAACTGAGAGAAGGTTGAAAACCCTGAGCAGGAATCTTTTCCTTCCTGCACTTCCCTTCCAGCCCTCTCTATAATGACACTGTTAGAGTTGCCTTTTACCTTTCATTGGTATTTTTCTCCACAGGTAGAAGTGCTATAGAAGTTGAGGGACCCCCAACACCAACCATGTCAGTAGAGTTGACAGAGTGGGGATGCTCAAGCTGGGAGCACTGCAGTGAGGCCAGGATGCACAGAGGAAGGTGCTCAGCTGTCCCACCATTCAGTCCCAGGTTTGGAGGGACCAGGAGAGCAGGCTGCAGTGATGCTGTCTGCTCCAGCATCAAATGTTTTGCTGGAAAAGGGAGTTTTTCCCTTTGAGCACAACACCCCCAGCCCTCTCACAACCAGTTTTACGTCACCTCCTCCTCTGCAAATGTAGCTTCTGGCTGAAACCTCAGCAGCAGGAGAGGAAAAAAAATCCCAGACAGGGGACAACTGTCAGCTTGCACTCATTTCTAGAGAGAGGGTTGGAGTTGGAGAAACACAGAACTGGCTTTTAAACACAGACAGCTTTGCACACAGCATGCTCCACAGCAGGGTTTGGCACCCACAGATTTCCGCTGAGCCTGCAAACACTGGGAAAGCCCAGCCCATGAGGAGCAGAAGGAATCACCTCCATCTACAAATGCATCATCATCTGGCCTTGGTGAGGAGGACCACCACAGTACCCCTGCCCCAACATTCCCCAGCAACCCCCATCCACTGCTACCACAACCTTAAATCTTTGGTTGGAGGAGACTTCCAAGACCACAGAGTCCAACCATCAACCCAACCATGGCCATCAAACCATGCACACATTTCTTGAACACCTCCAGGGATGGTGACTGCACCAAATTTACATGCAAAACAGAGTCTGTCCCCACCTAGCAGGTCCTGTCCCCCACCCCAGGATACCCTCTCAGGGCAACTCAAGCAAAATCGCAGCAGAGACCTCACAGGGTGGACTTTAACTTTGGGCTGTATGACCCTAGGCAAAACCTGCTATGAAGACAGACTTAAAGGCATTGCAGATCCATCCAGCACTGAGATGTGAGGGGCAGAGACATACAAAGTCAACCTTGGCACCACGAGCAGAGGAAGCAGATGTGTCCTGTGGCAACCAGAGCTCCAGAACATCAAACCAAAAGCAGCCAGGCACAAAAAAAAAAGAACCCAAGGAGGAGCAAACATCTTTGGAGGAAGGTCCCACCCTTGGCTGGGTGTGAAGCAGCTCCACACACCCAACTCAGCTGCACGCACATGAAGGTTGCTCCAGATGGGTTTGTGTTTTTGTAGAGGCAAGACAAGAAGCATCAGTGAAGCCACAGGTACAGCATGGAGCAGCAGGGTTTGCCTTCCTCAGCTGAGACAATCTCCTCCCCTCACTATGCCTGCTTTGCTGGACACTTCAGGTGTAGTTCTGACCTCTTGCATCTGTCCACAGACCTCCCCACAACCCAGCTACAAACCCAATGGGGGCCTCCTGGTACCTGCAGCCACCCCAGGACTGACCTGGCACTCCCAATCCCAATTCATGTGTGCTGGGGTCAAGACCACAGTGTCTGTTCCCAGCACCCAGTGATGCCACCAGCACACTTCCCACATCAACCACTCTGGGTCCTGCAGAAGCTGCATTAAAGATACTTCTTTAAGGCTTCTTCCCTGCCTCACTCCTCTCCAAGTGCAGAGAGGTCCCCATCCTCTCCACCCAGGCATGGCCCCAGTTTGCAGAAGGCATGGAGGACTGGGAGCAGTGGGGTGGGGACCCATCACCCTCATACAGGGCCAACAGGAAGGGAATCATTCCCAAAGAGAATTGCTTCTAAACCACTCCAATATGGCCAGGCAATGTTAACCAGCTGGGAAAACGCTTTCAAGACCCTTAATTAAAGGCTGGCTGTTGCACAAGTCCCTTTCCCACCCCCACCAGAAGCCTCCTTTCCCAATTCCTGGCCTCTCCCCCTGCTGCCCTCCATCCCTCACACTTTCTTTCCCTGCTGGCATCTGCCAGCAGCATGCTGTGGGATGTCTCTCCAGCAGCCAGCCCCTGCTGTCAGAGGGAAATTTGTAATCACAGCAAAGGGGAGGGGGGAGTGAAAAATCCTCTCCCTATTGACCTTCAGGCGTGGCTGGAGGCAGCAGCTGCCAGGATGGATGTTGGTGCTGGGGCAAAGCTGGCATAGCTATGCCAACCTGCTGCTGCCAAGGTGCTGGAGGCCTCAGCTTCCTCATCTGACCATGGTCTGCACCAGTCCTCAGCAGCTATGAAACAGCCTGGTTTGGGTGGGAGGGCACTTTTCAAGCTTGTCTATTCCAACTACTCTGCAAGTCAACAACTTGAGCAGGTTGCTCAGCACCCCAAACAAGCTCACCATGAATAGCTCCAGGGATGGGACATCTCCTACCTCTCTGGGCAACCTGGGCCAGGGTCTCACCATCCTCAGTGTCAAAAATGTCTTCCTTTCACGGGCCTGAATCAGACCATCTAGCACCACTGCTCAGCTCTAACACTGACCCTCACATAATGAGCTGCACCATCTCTTGGTGCCCCACCACAAGCCAGTCCCCTGGCATCATGATACAGATGCAGCACTCCTGCACTGAACACAAGGACCACGTTCCCCATTTTCTTCCTTATGTCACTACACCCTGGAGCTGCCTACACCTGATGGTGGTTATCCATGCCCACATGTGGGATCCAGCCCACACTCTACATGACTTGGAAGCCACCACCAAGCTCCTGGTTGTAATTAGAGTGCTCCCTCCCTCAGCGTGGGCATCTTTTATCTGTTGGGGAATATGGCATGAGTTTATTCCATGTCTTGAGGTCACATCAAGATCAAAACCAGAGCAAGGCTGGCAGTTCCAGGTGCTCCAGGAAGCTTTGTGGGAAGGCAGGACACTGTAATGGGACACACATCCCCTTCCAAGAGGCCTCCTCTCTGCTGGTCAGGAAGGGAGGCCACCACAGCACACTTGGCAGCATCACCATTCTGAGCATCCTCTGGCGTGGGATGAGCTGAGGTTTGCAGATGGTCCCTGGGAAGCACAGCCATCTCCAGTAGGGATAGCCCAGCCCTGCTCCACAGAGCCACCAGAGAACCACCAGTGGCCCTGGGGAAAACCCCAGTTCCACTTGAGGTCTCCTCTCAGACACATGAAGCACAAGTACCTGGAGCTGCTGCAGCACCCTCAAACACTCACTGAGCAGTGCTGCACCTGGCTGTGCTGCTCCTGCCCCAAGCACCATGCTAGCATAGAACAGGTTTGGTCAGAAAAGACCCCTAAGTGCAACCCTTAACCCAGCACTGCCACTAAGCTGTGACCCTCAGCACCACATCTCCAGGGCTTTGAAACCCCTCTGGGGTTGGGGACTCCACCACTGCTCTGGGAGAGCCTGTTCCAGGCACTGACAACCCTTTCAGGGAAGAAATTGTTCCTCATGTCCAACCTAACCTTCCCCTTGTGCAACTTGAGGCCATTTCCTCTTGTCCTATCACTTGTTCCTTGGAAGGAGAGACCAACACCCACCTCACTCCAACCTCTTTTCAGGTTGCCAAAAGGTCTCCCTTCAGGTTCCTTTCCTCCAGGCTAAACAACCCCAGTTCACAGAATGGTAAGGTTGGAAAGGACCTCAAGGATCATTTAGTTCCAACCCCCTGCCATAGGCAAGGACACCTCCCACTAGTACAGGTCACTCAACCTGCTCCTCACCAGACCAGTCTTAAAAATTTGAGCTCTAAAAAACAAAGTTAGAAACCTTCAAAATTTGAGCTCTTCAAAAATTTGGAAACCTTAAAAATTGAGTTCTCTTTAAAATTTGATCTCTTAAAAATTTTAGAAGTCTTTTAAAAATGAGCTCTAAAAAAAAATTTTGGAAATGTTAAGAATTAGAGCCCTAAAAAAAAAAATTTGAAACCTTAAAAATTGGAGTTCTTAAAAAAAAAAAAATCAGAAACCTTCAAAATTTGAGCTCTTCAAAAATTTGGAAACCTTAAAAATTGAAACCTCCTTAAAAAGAGTGATCTAAAATAAAATTAGAAGCCTTAACATTTTGAGTGCCAAATAAAATTGGAAACCTTAAAAATCGAACTCTCTTTAAAATTTGATCTCTTAAAAAAAAGTTCAAAATCTTAAAAAAAATGAGCTCTAAAAAATTTGGAAATATTAATAATTAGAGCCTTTAAAAAAATGAAACCTTAAAAATTTGAGCTCTTAAAAACTTTGGAAATCTTAAAAATTGAAGTCTCTTAAATTGAGCTGTAAAAAAAAATTAGAAACCCCCAAAATTTGAGCTCAAAAAATTTTGGAAACCTTAAAAATTGAAGCTCTAAAAAAAAAAAAATTAGAACCTCTAAAAATTCAGGCTCTTAAAAAATTATGAAACCTTAAAAATCTGAACTCATAACACATTTGGAAACCTTAAAATTTGAAGTCTGTTGAAAATTGGAGCTCTATAAAAATTAATAAGAACCCCTAAAAATCTGAGCTCTTTAAAAAAATGTGAAACCTTAAAAATTGAAGTGTGGTAAAAATTGGAGATCTAAAAAATAATTAGAAACCTTAAAAAAATTGAGCTCATAAAAAATTTGGAAACCTTAAAAATTGAAGCCTGTTAAAAATTAGAGCTGTAAGAATAAAATATGGAAGCCTTAAGAATTTAAGTATCCTAAAAAATTGAGCTGTAAAAAAAATAGAAATCCCAAAAATCCAAGTTCTTAAAAAAATTTTAAAACCTTATAAATTGAAATCTCTTAATAATTGGAGCTCTAAAAAAAAAAATAGAAACCTTTAAAATTTGAGCTGTTAAAATAATTGGAAATGTTAATAATAGGAGCCCTAAAAAAATAAAACCTTAAAAATTAAACATGTAAAAAAAATTAGAAATCTTAAAAATTTGAGGTCTTGAAAAATTTGGAAACCTTAATAATTGAAGTTTCTTAAAAACTGGTGCTCTAAAAAAGTTAGAAATCTTAATTTGAACTCTTAAAAGACTTTGAAATGTTAATAATTTGAGATCTAAAAAATTCGAAACCTTAAAAATTGGAGGTCTAAAAAAAAAAATATTAGAAAACTTCAAAATTTGAGCTCTTCAAAATTTTGGAAACAGTAAAAATTGAAGTCTAAACCAATTGAAACCTTGAGAATTGGAGCCCTAAAAAAAAAAAAACTTTAAAAATGAAAGTCTCTTAAAAATTTGAGCTCTAAATAAAAAAAAATTAGAAACCTTAAAAATTTGAGCTCTTAAATTTGGAAACAGTAAAAATTGAAGTCTAAAACAATTGAAACCTTAAGAATTGGAGCCCAAAAAAAAAAATTAAAACCTTAAAAATGAAAGTCTCTTAAAAATTTGAGCTCTAAATAAAAAAAAATTAGAAACCTTAAAAATTTGAGCTGATTAAAAATTAGGAAACCTTAAATATTGAAGTCTCTTAAAAATTGGAGGTCTAAAAAAAATAATAATGCCTAAAAATTTGAGCTCTTAAATTGGAAACCTTAACAATTAAATTCTCTTTAAAATTGGAGCTCAAAAAAAAAAAATGCCTTAAAAAATTGAGCTGTTAAATTGGATACCTTAAAAATTAAGGTCTCTAAAATTTGAGCTCTAAAAAAAAAAAAAATAGAAACCTTAAAATTTTGAGCTTTTGAAAAATTTAGATACCTTCAAAATTAGAGCCTTAAAAGAATTTGAAACCTTGAAAGTTGGAGTCTCTTAAAAATTGGAGGTCTAAAAAAAAAAAAATAATAATGCCTAAAGATTTGAGCTCTTAACTTGGAAACCTTAACAATTAAATTCTCTTTTAAATTGGAGCTCTAAACAAAATGAGAAACCTTAAAAATTTGAGCTCTTAAAAAATTGGCAACCTTAAAAATTGGAGTTTCTTAAAAATTGGAGCTGTAGAAAGAAATTAGAAACCTTAAAGATTTCAGCTCTTAAAGCTTGCCCAACCTCATTGCCCTTCTCTGAACATGCTCCAGCCCCTCAATGTCCTTCCTGTAGTGAGTGCCCTCAAAAACAAACCCAGTATAGAAGGTGCAGCCTCGCTGGTGCTGTCCCTACAGCCCCACACACAGCACAAGTGATGCCCAACCTCCACAGCAGCAGAACCCACTTACCAGCCAGTCCCTGCTCCTCCAGCTGGGACAACCCCCTGCACCCTCCTCAGCTGGAGCAGCTTCTCCAGAGCAAACCCAGCCTCTCCTCATCCCCACATTTATAGCCTGCAGATGCCCCAGCACAAGCCCCACCTGAGGACCATGATGTGAGGCAGGTGTGACTACAGAGAGCAGGCAGGGAATGGGGGGAGTTGGGGCATTTTCAGAGAAAAGTATGGATTTTCCCTGTTCCAGGTTCTAAAACACTCCCAGAGCACGTCAAGATGAAATATGGGACTGCAAACCAGCCCTGCTGCTCTCCTCCATCTCCTCAGCTGCACAAAGGCCTCTTTAATTTCTTCCTTTTGGAACTTTTTTTTTTTTCCCTATTTTTGTGCTTTCCCTTCTGTCCTCCTAAATTTGGTATGAATGAAAAATGAGTAAATAAAACTGTTGGAAAGCTCTTGCAATCCTGCTCTCCTTGGCTTATGGAGTAGTTGGGATGAAGCGAGAGGCCCAGGGCACTGGAACCACAGCCCTTTGGAAGCTGGGTTTTCAAAACAGAAATGGGGTTAGAAATGGAAACTCTGGGTAACTGAGATGGGGATGAAAACTTCCATTTCCCACTTGGCAGCCAAGCTGGATCTCCATCAGCCTCTTGCTCTGGCACTTCCCCCATTTAATGTGGTGCCCCAAAGGCGTTTCTGCAGCTCTGGCAGAGTTGGGGGATCTTGTCACAGAATCACACAACCACAGAATGGTAGGGGTTAGAAGGGCCCTCTGGAGATAGAGTCCAACCCCCTCACCCCCAGGTTGGTGATTGCCCTTCCAGCCTCTACCACTCTATGATCCTGGCAGAGCCACCATTCTGCACCAAGCTGGAAGTACACCACAGAATCATAGAATGCATTGGGTTGGAAAGGACCTTTCAAGCTCATCTTGGCTAACCCCCCTGCAGTGAGCAGGGACATCCCCACCTAGATCAGGTTGCTTAGACCCCCATCGACCTTGACCTGCACTGATTCCAGGGATGGAGCCTTCACCACTTCCTTGGGCAACCTGTTGCACCACCCTCATAGTAAAGAGCTTCTTCCTAGTGTGGCCATGGCATTTTGGGACATGGTTGAGTGGTCATGGTGGTATTAGGACTCGGTGATCTTAGAGGTTTTTTCCAACTGAAACAATTCTGTGCTCCCATTCTAAATCTACCTTTCTGCAGTCTCAAACCATCATCCCCTGTCCTGTTGCTACATGCCTCAGAAACGACCCAAACTGCTGCCATGGTGGACGCCAGGCGGAGATTTCACCCTGGGCACCTTCCCCCTTCTAACCCGAAGCCGCTTTTATTGTCTTGATCTAATGAAGTGCAGCCTTCACCTGGACAGACCCATAAGTGGCTCCTCTTAGAGGCAATGAATACAAATACTTGACCTCATGAGCTGTGGGGGCAGCAATTAGTTTAAGCAGGGGGTTTGTGTAACACTTCAAAAAGTCTTAATCCGGGCGGTCAACCCTGGCACCGTATTTGCCAGAACCTATTGAGTAGTCTTAATGAGTCTGCAAAGCAAGCTTTCAATACATTTTGGGTCGCTTCAGATGCTCTAAATGGCATAGTCTATATGGTATTGTGGGGCTTTAGAAAGGCTGGGGCTTTAAAAAAGTGTGGGTGCCTTTCAGTGGGCAGACAGAAACCATCTTTAGAGCTGGGGACCCTCAGCGTTTTGCATATCAATATGGCTGGGGCTGAATGCGGTCACTCAGCTGGGAAATAGGATCACTATCAGCGTTTCCAGGCTTTCACAGGCACTTGGGAAACTTTAAAGCCTTTGCTGGAGAATAATTTGGTCGAATGTCATGGCTGGAAACAAAAACTCAACAAGCAGAGCGCAGTCCATCACGCTGAGCTGCCAGTGAGGCTGACAACAGGCTCCAGCAGCTCCGACATCCAGCCCCCAGCAGCTCTGACATCCAGCCCCAGCAGTTCTGACATCCAGCCCCCAGCAGCATTGACATCCAGCCCCCAGCAGCTCTGACATCCAGCTCCCAGCAGCTCTGACATCCAGCCCCAGCAGCTCCGACATCNCTGACATCCAGCCCCAGAAGTTCTTACAACCAGCCCCCAGCAGCTCTGACATCCAACCCCAGAAGTTCTTACATCCAGCCCCCAGCAGCTCTGACATCCAGCCCTAGCAGTTCTGACATCCAGCCCCACCAGTTCCGACATCCAACCCCAGCAGCTCAAACACCCAATCCCAGCAGCTTCAATGCCCAGCCCCCAGCAGCTTCAACACTCAGCCCGCAGCAGCTGCAGCATCCAACCCCAAACAACTCAAATATCCAGCCCTCGGCAGCGTTGACATCCAGCCCCCAGCAGCTCCAACATCCAACCTCCAACAGCTCCCACATCCACCCCTCAGCAGGATATGTCAGGGGCACTTGCAGTCCTGGGGTAACACAGCTCGGGGGGGGGGTCCCAACGATGGGTACAGGATGCTGAGTCCCACCCAGCAATGGCCACATTGCAGAGAGTGGTTTGAGAATTCAACCAGCAGAAAACCAGTCTCAGTTTCATCTCTTCATTTCAAGCTTCAGTTTCCCCCCCCAGTTTTTCCAACTGTTTGCAATTGTCACTCTCAGTTTCATCTCTACTTTTTACAACATCCCAGTTTCTTAACACCACCCCCAAGCTCTAACACCACACTGGTGGCATCTACATCATGACCCCAGCACGCTTATGGACACCACAAGGCCCATGCAGAAGCAGCCAACTGTTTGCTTTGACCTCTGACATCCCATTAAGCCCATCCCCACACGTGTCACTAGCCCCAGTAGTGACCAGAGAAGCCCAGAAGCTGAACTGGGCATGTGTGCTGAACCTCAGCTACAACCTGGAGCACTGGGAACAGAAAAAAGCTGTCAGGTCCAAGGGGCACAATGAGATGGCAGCAGGTGAGACATGGGAGTGGGGAGAACTCTCTGGGGTAAAGCACAATGTGCTGGTGTACAAGTAGGAGGAATTGGGACAGGGATGCATCCTAGAAGTGGTACCTGCTGCCTCCATCCCCCTTGGAGAGCAGCAGAGAGGAGGGGAGGTGATGGCACAGCTGGCAGTACATGCCAGGCAGGATGGTCAGCTTGGGGATGCTGCTCCACAGAAGAAACTACTGCAGCCAAAGCATATTTGCAAACAATGCAGGGCCTGGGGGCCCTTGCAAGCACCTAATTAGCTCATTAAAGAGACAAAATCATGTCACTAATAAGATATTAGAGGTTAATTGAATGTTTTCCCTTCCTTTAATTAAGGGAAAACCGAGTTAATTCCGATTAAAGCAATTGCTGCAGCCTCCCCTGATGGCATTCTACAGCTTCAGGTTTGAGAATCTGTTGAGGGTGATTGAGCTGAAAGGTCAAATTTTGGAGCTTTTGTCTGCTCTGCTGGAGTGAATTTGCTGAGGGGAAGGAGGGATATTCATCCCCAGGGTTAGAAACGTCCTGCTTCATCAGCTGGGTAACTGAAGGGATAGATCTGTGATAGCAGCTCCCTCACCCTTACCCCAGAGCTGGCATTTATGCTGCTCATGGCTTGGATGGGTAGAGGCTTTGCTGAGTAAAGAACTGGCTGAAGGCCAGGCCCAAAGAGTGGTGGGGGATGCAGTTAAATCCAGCTGGTGGCCAGCCACTAGTGGTGTTCCCCAGGGCTCAGTTCTCTTTAAGATCTTCATCAATGATCTGGGTGAGGGGATTGAGGCACCCTCAGTGAGTTTTCAGATGACACCAAAGTGGCTTGGGAGTGTTGATCTGCTGGAGGGTAGGAAGGCTCTGCAGTGGGATCTGGACAGGATGAGGACAACTATGTGAGGTTCAACAAAGTCAGGTGCTGGATGCTGCACTTGGGTCACAACAACCCCATGAATGTTCCAGGCTTGGGGCAGAGTGGTTGGAAAATGCCCAGTGGAAAAGGACCTGGGGATGCTGGTTGACAACAGCTGAACGTGAGCCAGCAGTGTGCCAAGGTGGCCAAGAAGGCCAACAGCATCCTGGCCTGGATCAGAAATAGTGTGGCAGCAGGAGTAGGGAAGTGGTTGTCCCCCTGTACTGGGCACTGGTGAGGACACAGCTCAAGAACTGGGTTCAATTTTGGTCCACTCACTCCAAGGACATTGAGGGGCTGGAGCTAGGCCAGAAAAGGGTAACAAAGCNGAACTGGGTTCAATTTTGGTCCACTCACTCCAAGGACATTGAGGGGCTGGAGCTAGGCCAGAAAAGGGTAACAAAGCTGAGGAAGGA
>WBNM01001936.1:0-65743 GCA_013399055.1 Ramphastos sulfuratus
TAAATCATTCTATGATTCTACTAAGGAATTCACATGGCCAAGTGTCACTCCAGCCACCCAATGTCCTGCATCAGCAACACATCCAATTTTCTTAACTAATTTCATACCACTGAGATCCTTTGAGGACATAAGGCTTCTATCTATTCTTCTCACACAAACTGTTCAAACTGCTTACCAGTTTTGGACGTATGGTTAACCTTTAGATGTTATTTAATTACATGTAATGGAGAAAGTAGTAATTGAATAATACTATATGGCAGTGCGGACTTCTGTTCCTGTACAGCCATAGCAATACATTAGAGCTTCACTTAGCAGAAGAAAAAGTAAATGCTAACCAAAAAGGTCTAATTGTCCTCTGAAGAAAGGATAATAATCATAACATACAGCCTAAGATATAAAGACAGAAGACCTTTAGTATGTTAGAGAACTGCTCTTATCCTCAGGGGGCAAATCGCTGTTAAATGTGTGTACCAATGATCTAATTTTGTTTTCTGAAGATGTATTACTTACACAAGAGAAACCATAACTTCTTCGCAACTGTTTTCAGTTAGTTGAGGAGTTACATATTTGCAATATGTACAGTGCACAGTGGAAGAGTGAGAAAACATTCAGAACTCAATTTATCAGAGGGATTATAAGATGTTAATAGAGCCTCAGTTACATCTCAATTCAGTAAAAACGAATCTATCAGATTTCACGCCACGCATTTATAGGAATTATAGCACCTACAGAGAAATAAGTCAACTTCCTGAGGCACTGATATTTTCAAATTTACATTGTTACAGAAGCATAAAGCTAGCATCAATAAAAGATGGTATTATAAACCTATAATTTAGCATAATTTTTCTTTGAAGACTAGCAGATTGGGAGAGAACCTATTTTCTCTCACAGATCTCTCCACTCAGTAATTACTTACATGGCCACAATACTCTTGAACTAAATAGGATCTAACAACTTCTAACAGTGGAATCATCATGATTAGTATTTCGAGAGAATTTCTACAGGAAATTTAATTTTCACTGCATGCTTGGACTAGTCATTTTGAGTCTAGTATTTTCAGCAGCAAAATGCTGACATAAACCCTTACAACTTGCTACACTGGCTAAATTCTCAGTAAGGACTAAATCACAGCAAGGTATAACAGGTTTGGCTATGACATACCATTCCCTCAAATCATAGTTTTGTAGGAGAGCTGGTAAAACTGTCATTGCAACCTAACCTAAAGATAACCAGACTTTTTATGCCTGCCTAGAGCTACCTATGAGTTGCTTCTTATGGACAGCAGCTATGGGAACATGAAACTTCCCTGTGCCTGGTATATTTAGGTCTGTTTGGCTGATATATACAACCTCCCAGCAGTTGTCATGTGAGAAGACACTGTGGGCTTGTGCATAAGTGGAATGGAGCTTGGTATCAGAGTTTGGTTCATATATTCCTTCCCATTATTTGCCTCCCAGTCAAGAATTTTTCCTATTGATTTAAGAGGAGAATTTAATCTCCAAACGCTCTCATTATCTTAAAAAGCCTTTGCATAAAGGCCAAATGTCCAAGATTCATAAAGCTAAAAAAGAAAAAAAAAAAGGGGGGGTGGGGTGGTGTCATTCCTATAAAAATGCAGAAAACTTCCATTAACAGAAACTGTTTTAGAAACACCAACTCTGAAAGTTATTGCTTTACAATGCAATGCTAATGTGCATTGCAAACTGGATGGGTTTTACTCTGTACATTATTTCTAAAATGCCACTGTTCACATCCTAGCACAGTCCAACCAGCCAGGAAAATCTCTGTGCTTTGATATTCTGCCAACAGTTACTTTATAGCCTGAGTGGGTATTTAAATTGGTTCCCAATAGCTTCAGTGCTAATTGAGCTGAGAAAGCCATGAGACAAAACTCTTCTTTGTGAAATAGTTTTTACTCATCCCATTCCACCACAAATATATACATGCACCCACCTCTTTCCCCTTCCCATGTGATTGGGTGACTTTTCATGGAAATTCTTCTCAGTGTAATTCTAGCATGGGTGAAGCAAAGCGAGCCACTCTGCCAGTGTTGCTTCTTGGCCAAGAGGCAGGAAACAGGAAGCTCACTTACTTAGCTTAAAAGGGAGGCAGATTAAACTTCCCCCATTTGACAAGAATATGAGATAAAGTCATAACAGTGACCATGTGCTTGATAATGTTTGTACGCATGATGACCACACTTCCTAGTAAATTAATTAGAGTATCTTGGCATGTTTGCATCCATAAATATGTTATGAGACATCCATGCTTAGATATTTAAGAGAAATTAGCTGCCGCCAGGAAAAAAAACACAGATAGGAAGAACTGAGGGGACAGGGAGCAGTTTTCAAAGTTATTGCCATCAAGGAATAAAAGGGCTAAAAAGAAGAGCTAAGATGTAGCAAGGTGTAGTTCCAAATTTGCTTTGCAGCCAGGCAAGAATCATTTACTAAACTAGCAGACGGTGTAATCCTGTACTGCTTGTGTTGCAACCATAAACCGAAGTGCTAACAAACATTTGTGAGCAGCTCAGAACAGAGGACCACTTGGTTTTCCACAAGACTAGGCATATTAATGTCAGTGTAGGAACTTCCTAATACAAAAATAATATTTGAAAATAAAGGCTTTTAAAAATACTTATATCACGATGTTAAAAGCATAAATTTATGATGTTTCAAATATTTACACTGGTAAAGTAATGAACAAGGAACTGGATAAAGACTATTTGATGAATACAAGAAAAACAGTAAAAATCATATTGCAGAAATACAACTGATTATTTTCCTGCATTTTTCTTCAACTACGTGATGAGAAGAATAGAAAAAAAATTGCCAATTTTAGAGACACTACAAATCTCTCCAGATGTTTAGACAAAATTCTGCAAATGTCAAACTCTAATACATTGTTTTTCTCATGTCTCGCTGGAAGACAAGACAAATTTATGGTGAGCAGGAAATGTTTACTGTGTGTCACATCACATAATTCTGAGATTAGATGGGGGTGTGTGAAGGAATATTCATTCACAGTCACAATTTTCTTGAAACCCTGCTGCCCCATAAAGCAGCAGCAGCACCGCACTATATCCTTCCTCACACATACATATTAAAAACTTCCAGATATAGTGAGATGAACTCATTAAACTGAAGACAAGCAAGATGAAGCATCCTGAAATACTTATTTACCCATTAACTGTTTTGTCATTGCAAAACAAAAATCTGGGATGCAATTTGCACAGCGAAGCAGTGTCTGTAAAGCATTTTGTAAAGATAA
The DNA here is from genome assembly GCA_013399055.1 of Ramphastos sulfuratus. Lineage (NCBI taxonomy): Eukaryota > Metazoa > Chordata > Aves > Piciformes > Ramphastidae > Ramphastos > Ramphastos sulfuratus. The sequence continues at coordinate 3,271 of WBNM01001936.1, forward strand.
TAAGCCTCCACAGACCAGAATTTGGTCTGTTTTCCCGAGATGCTTTTATTTGACAAACTGAAATAGGTGGAAAATAACTAAATAGGTAAGTAACTAAACCAACATTAGTGCAATGCTTCAATTTTTAAGATCTGAGAATTGTTATAGATGCAATATCAACCACAGCTTAGTATCTAGCTGAATTATTATCAGTTAACCTAATGGCAATTAAGAATTCCCATGTATACCTTGAAGAAATCTAACCATTTACATATTGCATAAACCCATAGCACATTACAGCTTAATAAGAAAAGAAAACCCCACACATTCATTTTTTCCTGTCTAAAATGAATCAGGCTACTTTAAAGAGAAATGCCATGACAATACATACAACCTTTAATCTTAAATCAACTACATCGTAATATGTCTGATTAAAATAACAAGGAGTGTTTACATTTTGTTGTTCAGTCATTCTAATTTCTTATTTCCTCTATAAAGAGCAATCAATAATTCATTGTAAAAAATATGTGCTTCACATTTGTGTAGTCATTTCATTGCCATTTAAGTAACATGGAGATGGTAATAATCCAGTCTTGAGAAGTACCCATTTCATTAACGCCTTTTTAATCGTCAAGGATGACATCCCTGTCAAGTTCTAGATAAATTATGTCAAAGCACATCTAACACACAAAAGCATAGTCTCATATATTTGAATATAAATGGGTTTATTATAGAAATCTTAAATTAAAAACTATGGGGCAAAAACATAGGAAAAAAGGAAGCAAAAACATAAAAGGAGGGGGTTTAATGACATGTTGATTAAACAAGGAATTTTTGTTTGGTGGTTGGGGGATTTTTTTTTGTTATCTTGTTTATATTTGGTTTTGTGTTTGGTTGGTTTTGTTTGGGGTTTATTTGTTTTGAGGTGGGTTTTTTCAAGCTTCTTGTGGTTTTGTTCTTCCTCTAATCCCTGTCTCCCCCTGAGTCACAGAATATATGAATTATCGGGAATACTATTTCTTTTTCCTCCCACTGCTCTTGTTCTACTGAACTGAAACACTTCAGCCCTGCTCTTCCCCTCTTGGTTTACACACTCCTCTGTAACTGCTTCTTCCACAGCTTTGCCTCAGGGCCAGCACAGGGTTCACCAAAATCCCAGCAATATAGGGGCTATGATTTCAGCTTCAGTGCTAGTTCTTCAGCTAGGCACAGCAATTGCTGTAAAATGAATCCTACTTCAATCATGTAGCTGCAGGCTAAAGCATGTTAAGTATCTCAAGGGTGTTGATAGGTGCACAGGCTGGTCAGCACTACCGGAACTAAAAGGTGCAGCAAAACGTTCACACACAACTTCAGAGAATTCAGGAAACCCTGAAAGGAATATTCACCAAGGCTCTCTCCTGTGACTTCCTCCAGAAGTAATGAAAGAAGAGAGCAACTCAACAGGAAACTAAATGATCCTTTGAATCAGCCCTGGAAAAACTTGTCTGCCATTAACCACAGAGAAGATTACCCTTTTTCAGTACCTCCCCTTTGTCTCTATTCAGTCTGTGCAAGCAGACTTTGAAAGTTCATAACTTAACAAATGCATAATGAAATACACAACCCTGACAAAAAGGCCACCTGCTCCTAAATTTCAAGGCTGCGCTCCCAATTATGGAGTTGAGTAGATCAAGCTAATAGTAATTTTTAAAAGCTGCTGGAATTATTTTAAGCGTACAATATTTTTTGTTCTCATTTCCAGAAACTCTGCAACCATTTTATCTGAAACTCTAAAAAATAGTGAAAGTTCATCTACAAAAGAGAATTTAAAACACATATACATATATAAATGCAGTACTCAGCCTCACCAAGAATACTATGCCTTGGCTCCCATAGGTCATTCCATTTTGTAAGGTAGAAAATTGTCTCAAATCATACGATGGCAAATACATGCCATGTCGAGAAAACCAAACAAAAACAAAACAAAAAAAAAAAAAAAAAAACCAAAAAAAAAAAAAAAAAAAAAAAAAATCAAAGGGATTTACTGAGGATTAGTCCATACTAAATTATGTCATGCAAAAGGGAGTCGTGGTGCAGAATGATTCATTCGCAGAGGTCAGTTTGCACCACTATTAGAGGTTATTATCACTAAGCATATACATTTTTTTTTTTTTTTTACTCGGTGTTCTCTTCAGAAAGGAACCTAAAAAATGTGAAGGCTGAAAGCTCTGCTAAATGTCCAGATCCTCAAGATCTGTCACAATCAGAACACATACCTCCCGTTCATAGAGCCCACCCCATAAAGATCCCAAACCTACCCTCCCCCACCTTTCCTCTGCATCAAGAAAAGGCAGCAGTATGGCAAGAAGAAACACTAATCTAGCTGCAATTTATAGTTCGATTACTTCTGTTACCATAAAATGAGGCCAAAAATATATCCAGACCATATAAAATTGTTACTCAATCCTTCATTTTAGCAGCTTCTGTATTTGTAAGTTTAACCAAGTAAATGGATGCTTTTTACTGTTTTTCTAAGTGGATTAACTGACCACATGACACATAAGTAAAGGAAATCGCAAATACCTTTCAGTCCTTTTCTTTGTTTCAATAAAACACAACTAATATAATTTGACTTTTCTGATAATATCTGATGGAACAGACTTACCTGTTGCTGGCTTTTGGAAAAGTTGATGGAATTGATAGCCAAGAGGTAGCTTTAATGTATTTAATGCACACTATAAAAAAAAGTAACATCATTAATAATTTCATATTCATTGAAGGATTCTAGGCGTGCCCTTGAAATAAGGTTTTGAACATCTGCCAGATGAGTAAAATCACATATTCTTGCTTCTTCTTATCTGACTCATACTAGCTAAGCATCTACTCTTCTCCTCACTAACACTATAACTGGAATTCCACCACTCAAACTTTCTGATTATCATACATAACTCTAAGAGATTAGAATACTTTCTTACACACAAGCTCTTCAAAAATAGATTTTTTTTAATATATATTTTGCAATGATCAAGAGGAAAATAAAATCCAGTGAAATATGTTGATGCTAAAAAATAATCAACTCTAAAGGAATTCCTGCTTTTCCAGATACTGCCCCTTTTGATGGTTATTAGGTTCCATTCACCACAATTAACAGTATTGCAGGAATGTATCTGAAAAGAGAATTTGCCTAAGGGTGGTAAGAAAGTATGGCAGTGGGTCAATATTTAGACTTCTCTGCCAAGGGCAACAGAGTGTTGAATATTACAAACATTCTGCTGGGCTTCAGTGTTTCTGTATGCCAAGCTGCTCTCTTCCCACATATGGGTCATAAACCTCTGGAAGCAGAGGTAGCAGTCTGGGGCTTTAAAGCAGCTTAAGACAGCCACTGAATGCCCCATTGACTGGGCAATTAATTCCTTTTACTCCCTCTAAAAAGCTCAGCTTTCTTGCACAGTCTCCTAGTATAATGGATAACATACATATAAAACAACATTCCCATACATCAGATTTCTAAAGTTATTCAGCTGTCTCAGTGCCTAATACAATTTTCAAAAGCACTGAGTAATTGAATATTTATTGATTTTAATGGAGGTAAGCATTCACATGATTACCTGCATCTGTATGTATACTAACATCTATAATTTAACTGGACCTAACTGGATACTCCAATTTTGTCATTGCTAATGTGACTTCCAAAGATGCTGAGTCTTTGCAAATCCAAATGACTCAGAGCATTGTAAATGCTCAGCACTTCTGAGCATGCAGAGTCTAGGCACACCTGCCCTAATCAGAAGTGGAAGGCTACCTTTGATCAAGTATGTCTGACACAGCATGTTTATTTAAAGTGCTGGAGTATCATACACCTTATACTGAAAGAGTCTGCCTAAACAGGAGACCAAAGGGCCTTTCTGCTTTCATTCGAAACTGACTTGACATTTCAGGAGCTGTGCTTAAGTAGGCTGGAAGAACAAAAAGCTATTCATATTTCAAGGATCCTTACTACAAACATAAAACCACAGAAGGTTCAAAATAAGCTACCTTTACAATTTTTTTCTTTGGCAAGCAGTGTAGACACCATGCTGCCCTTCTCTTCAAAGAAATGGGACCAAAGATAACTAACCTACTTCTGTGAAATCTGCTTTGGAGTTTATCTATACCTGCCTGGAAAGTTGGCTGACATGTCACTGTCTCCCAGCTTTCAAAAGGATCTTCTATTCATGTAGCAAGATTCTACCATACTCGAGACCACCCTAACAAAATAAAACTGCCTCTAACCATTATGAACGGCTATCAGAGGAATGAAAGAGGTCAGGGTGGTTGAAAACTTGAGCATACAGAAGAGTTTGGCACAGGGTAAAGACTACCATTTCTTGAAATAATCTCATCTTGGAGGTAATCTTTTAACCAATGCTCTTCAGGGAATGATCAACCTTAGCCAAAGTGGAGGTCATTGTAACAAATTACCTACTTTATCCACTCAAGAAGGAAGTTTCTCATTAAGATGTTGAGATTAAAAAAACATATTGCTTCAGCACTTAATGTGGAAATCTATATAAACAAGACAGGGAAAAGCTCCTGTCTTACAAAAGTAGTCTTTATTCGAGCTAGTGTAAGTTGCAGAATAATACAGCAGTAACAGTTAAGTGCGCTTTTTTATGAGTAGGCTAAAGAGGTTGAAGTAAATATTATAGCTTTGGTTAAGACACAAAAAGGAGAAATATAGACATTAATAGAACCAAGACTAAAAAATGGACATTTTGATGCCAGTTTTACATGTTCCAAAGCATCTTGTAGATCTGCAGAACATCGCATCTTAATACTGCCTCTGAAAACTTTTAGATTCAGCGTTTTGACCTCATTGTTATCTTTGCCTTTGAATCCACGAAAACATAGAGGCTGAGGCTGGGTAGCAGGACTTCTCAAATGCCTTTGTATTTTGCAGACTAAGTCTTAACACAGCCTTACATTTCTTAAACATATATCCTTTCTTTCATAAGCCCAGACAACTTTGTTTATCCACTCACAAGTCATATAATATCTTTTTAATGACTATATCAATTGCTTACATAAGGAAGCAATATTGGGAATCTGGCTTTGTCCTCTTTTTAATGTGATTTAAGTTTTAAGATGAAGATTTAAGAATCAAATATTTGCCACATACTTCCAAGATCAGAAATAACTAGTGAAAACCTCTACACCACAGTAGAAAGTCAAGACAAAAGTAGGCAAACGGTTAAGTTTTGCTTATTTTGCTTTATTACGCAAATGATTCTTAGCACGGCTGCCTTAAATCCACAGATAATATGAGGACTAATACAAAAGAGGAGATCAAGAGGGAGTGTGGAGGTGTGAGAGAGAGAGACAGAAACTGTTTTCCAGTTTCTGATTAGCCAGATTCCAAAGATGCTTTAGTCAGAGAAAATATTTAAGATACAACACTGTCATTTGTTTTAGGAATGGTTACTCTTCTTTACTAAATACTTACAGAGTTAAGGTTCTGTTGTCAGGGGTTTTATTTCTGGAGGAGAAGGGCTGTTTCCTGGGGATTTTTTTAAACGCTTAAAAATAATCAAGTGATTATTTTCAAAGTTGTAGAAATAGAAATATATGATACAAATTACAGGGGGAAAATACTAACTGTTCAGCTGTTACTGAAAGGTTTAAAATTAATGAGAATGCATATTTGTCTTTTAAATTGCAGTGGAATAATTTAGAGGAACAGGAATAGTGAAATTCTTAAAGATGAGCTAAATAAAGCTTTTGTGTTTGAAGCAGACTGAGGATCTTCCTAATTTAAAACAAAAACAAAAAGAAAGAAACAAACAAAACTTTTATAGAGCTAGGTTTTTTATTTTCTTCATTTAACAGACTCAGGATTTATTTCATTTGCTGCTGAACATTCTTTTTTTCCAGTTAGTCCTCTTTGCTTTGTTAGCCACAGCCATCTATAAAGCAACTGCAGATTTCTGCACAACATAGTTGTGACAATAAACACTTAGCAGTTATCTCTAGCTCAGTCTATAGCTAGAAACAGAATTACATCCCTGCTCAGTCTTCGGTTCCCAGAACTCAGCTGGAAACTGAGCCAACATAATCTCAAAGCTCTCTAAAATATCCATGTTAACACTAAAATAGACAGACAAAAGCCGAAAGAATCTGAACAAGATGTTTTCTGAGTAAAGCCAGTTTCACTCAGGTCGGAGTTCCAGCAAGGTTATATTTATTCGAAGTAGCTGTTTCTTGTGCCAATAGTTTGCATAAGTTTGATGCCAGCTGGCAAAGCTCAGTCTGCCACCTCAGTAAAACTACCTTCCCAAACACTGCAAACCTCCAGTGAAATGTCACTATAGACAAACTTCCAATTGAGAACATATGCCCTCAGCTCATCTGACACTGTCCTTTCCGAGCATAGCACCTCTCTCAGCACGAGATGCACAGCACTGGGAAAAGCAGCCAACTCTGCACATGTTCCAATAATACAGCAACACTGGCAGCTGTGGGCTGGCAAGTTTGGGAGGCTCATGCACAGCAACACAGGAACATAAGGAGTGTGCTTCACATTCTAGAATGTTAATTAAAACAAACACAGTTTTACTGAGGTTTAAAATCCCCCCCCCCCCTTACCTTCTTTTGCATGTGATAAATTAAACGGGAGGGAAATTTAAGAGGAAAGAGTGAGAGGAGAAATAAAGTAAGTCCTTGTCTCTAAGGAAGACAATATGTTAGCAAAAATGCAGCAATGGCATCTTAGCAGTTACATTCTAGCCTGTGTATGCTAATCAGAACTGACGAGTTAATTTATACATTGGCTTCTATAGAACAGAGAGGGAAGGAATGATCAACAGTTTCATTACTTAGAGATGACTAAGATTTCATTACTGAATAAACCAAGAACTGGTTTAGTTGTGAAACAAAAGATGCTAAGTATCAAGACTGCATATTTAATTTTGTAAACTTCACTTTTGAAAAAGAAATCACAAAGCAAGCAGACCAGCACAAACAGAGACAGATTATCCTATATATTTCAGTATTCAAGGAAACTTCTTTTCATTAAACTTGTGCACTTGTGGTCAAAGCACTTTCCAGCCCTGCACGAGAAACAGTAACAGTCAAATTAAACCAGACAGGATGACTTGGCCACTCTTGACCCAAACGATAGCCTGTTGTGAAGCTCTGTGAGGCGGCATGTCTCACTAAGAACACACTTCATACAGCACACACCACTGTCACAGAAGTTGGTCTCCCTTTAGTAAACACTGAGAAGAACAATACTTAACTGCTAGGTGAAAGCAGGTGCAATATATTTCTCTGTCCTTGCACATAAAATACTTTGAAAGGTGGAAGAGGTGAACATGTGAGAGGACAGCAGTCAGGTTCATCAAATCTTGAGTAATGGTTTATTACCTAAAGCTTTTTAACAAAATAGTGACTTTGGGCTCATCAAGCACGTTTCCATTCGGCAGTAAGGAAAATACCAAACATATCTCAGTAAATGCACAAGTTCTCCAGCAGTATTGTGGGAAGATCATGACTTACTGGCCCAAGGCAAGCAGGTTTTTGAAACTGAAAGCAATTAAACTATTTGCATGTTTATACGGTAACATTAATTTCTGCAAGAGCTGTTTCTGGGTCACTGGAAAGAAGGCATTTGAATAACAACCCTTTAGATTTTAATCACACATTATCTATTCAAAATTATGTCAGGTAGCTGAATGGAAAAAATAACCATTGATAATTAAAAATAGGCTTTTTTCCTCAGAGGAAAAGATACAGCCTTTGTACTTTAATAAACCTAGCTCCTGCTTAATATACAGCCAAACAAATTAAAGATTCTGTTCTTAGTTTACAAAAATTCAACAACTAATATTGCTGCTCAAGGGACAGTATCTCAGTAGGCATCTGGAGAACCTACTGATTAATTAATAGATTCATTAATTAGACAGCTGTAGTGTTAGAAGAAAATTTAATTGTTTGGATTAATAACCCTACTAATTAGTCCTAAAGAAAATCATCATCAACCCGTAGAGTTGAGAAAACGCTGACTTCCTAAACGCACATCTGCATGATTAACTTCACATTTCTAGAACACATTTGCTAACTAATGACTGACTTATAAGTCATGGGAACATCCACAGTAACTCAAAGTGGTGATATTTCTGGTCTCTAGGACATATGCCACTGGACAGAAATACTATTAAAAATCATTTACCCATTTCTTGATTCTGAAGTATGGCACAGATGTGGGAATCTGAGAAAAACAATTATAAACACCAAGGCTGTGAGGGGAATACATAAATCATTAGGCAACCTATGAATATTACTTAATTTAAAATCATCAAGGTATGCAAGAGATACACAACAACAGAGAAAAATCTATGCAAAACCAAAACAGGGCTGCAGTGTTTATGAATAATCTTATTTGTCTTGTCTCACCAAGAAGATGGGCATATACCTTTCACAAAAGAAGTACTGCAATTATATGAGATATTTCATAAGAACCATAACCTACAGCCAGCTAAATGTATGCAGCTACCTTTTCACTGACTGTCACAACTTAGCATTTTCTCCATTCTGAGTGCTTGTTTCTGCAGCCATAGCATTGCCTTCCTGCATTCCGGAATTCCTTAGCTTATTAAGTTTTTGCATGCTGTTTGTTTTTAGAAAACTAAGCACCTTGACAAAGCCCAAGACTGAAAGAAAGAACTCCACATCCAATTCTAAGAGCTGCTTAGTTAGACAGAAATTACCAGAGGTGCCTGGTACAATCTGTGGGGAAGAGATACAAGCATGTTTTTAAAATCCTACTTCATCACTTTATGTGCAGCTCTCTCTCTGGCCCAGGAAATCTCTTTATTAATATTATCATACTACTGTAAGACTATGTGACAAGAGGGAGGAAAACTAACTGATAAGTGAAACTGTTGCTTAAATATACAGGATGCTTGTCACTGTTAGTTTTGTTCAGAGTGCCTATTTTACTTGCAATATAATGCCTACATGTTAATATCAAAATCAGAATGCCTTGTAACATATCTACAAATCCTGCAGTTGTATGATTAATCAGAAGTTTCCTAACAGAATATTAAGTAAGTTCACCTATCAGTAACTTCAATCCGATCAAGCAGCTGCACACTTCTGTTTCCAAAAGACATTACATATCACCAGAAATGCAATCTGCAGAGTGAGAACTGAGTACAGAGTGGGAGGAGTGCTTAGAAAAAGTCTTCAGAAACCACTTGGGCAAAAACGGAGTAGAAGGAAGTTATGGTGAGTTAATCCAGTCTGGGCACTAGGTACCAACCAAAGCTGTTCTATCACCCCCTCTCCTGAACTGGACAGGGAAGAGTGAATATAATAAAAGGCTTGTGGGTCAAGATAAAAGACAGGGAGAGACTACTCACCAGTTACTACTGGTAATATCTTCTGTGGTGGATATCTGCTCCACCATTAACCTCCATGGACTACAGAGGGGCAGCCTGCATCATCATGGTCTTCACTATCACAGTATCATGGTATCACAGTCTCAGCAAGGCTGGAAGAGACCTCAAAGATCATCAAGTCCAACCCATTACCACAGACCTTGAGACTAGACCATGGCACCAAGTGCCACGTCCAAATGTGCCTTGAACACCTCCAGGGACGGTGACTCCACCACCTCCCTGGGCAGCCCATTCCAGCAGGGAATGACTCTCTCAGTGAAGAACTTTCTCCTCACCTCGAGCCTATGGGCTGGCAGGGGAATCTCTTCTCTGGTGCCTAGAGCACCTCCTCCCCCTCCTCCTTCACTGATCTTGCTGTCTGCAGTTTTGGTTCTTTCACATATTTTTACTCCTCTCTCCAGCTGCTATTGCGCAGTCTTCTCCCCCCTTTCTTAAATATGTGATCACAGAAGCACTACCACTGTCACTGATGGGCTCAGCCTTGACCAGCAGTGGTTCCAACTTGCAGCCCGCTGGCACCAGCTCTGTTGGACATTGAGAAGCTTCTAGCAGCTTCTCAAAAAAGCCACCCCTGTAGTCTCTCCACTGCCAACTCTTGCCATGCAAGCCCAATACAGATGTATTTCAGCTTTTCCTTATCTTGAAAACAAATAAGGGTAGTAGTGACCTAAATGTTTGGCAGGAAATTGTGATTTTGGTGGGAAAAATGGTCAATATACAGCTACAGTTGCAAGATAAGACAGCAAAACGGGCAGTAGATGACCTGTGACAACTAAAAACTCACACACAGAAACTATACCTTCTCCTGCCACTCTTACGCAATACGTTGCTAATTTTTTTACATTCTTCCCCACCTGGGTTGGTTAAAAAGGTAACTGAAGAGCCTTAACTAGTGACGAAGCACTTGGTACTATCTTTGCAGTCTCTACTCTCCCACGTCTCGCCCTTCACAAAAGCATGTGCTAATAACCAAATTTAGTCCAGGCTACATTAAAGCACTTTCTGTCACCTGCTGAACTCTGCAGTGTTTGCCTGTGCAATGACAGTTTCTTAGGGTTACAAAGAAAGAATGAAAAAAAAAAAAAAAAAAAAAAAAGAAGGGCATTCATCCACTGTTCTACCAACCAATGCCTTCTAACAGAATTATCTGGTTTACTCAATTACCGTTTTATATAAGATAGAGGTAGCAGAATAGAGAACACAATACTTCCTCATTAAAATTAATTTTCTACTTGATTTAGCAGCTTGCTTTAATTTTATTACACAGTTCTCAGAACAACTGGAACTAGTTGAAGAAGTCCTCTGGATAGCCTGGAAAGAAGATAAATCAAGGAAAATTAGATGATTCATGCACTGGAATGACAGGAAAGTAAAACTACCACATTATTTCAAGTTTCTTTTATACCACATTTATAGAACACAGTAAATTACTGCTTTTTACTGACAGCAAAATAACAAAATTTCTACAAAATTTCAGTAAGTCCAAAATATAGCAAAATATGGTTGAAGTAATGTTGTGATCTGGGGAAACCACCTTACTGCCTTCTCTGAGTATTCCAAAGGTTAATAAAAACACTCTAGACAAAACCAAACATTAAAACCCACAGCAAGAAAAAAAAATCTCTAAGTATATTTGCTTCAGAAAAACACACAAATTCCTATTACATGGTGTTGGGGAAAGACAGATATCTATTTATATTGCTGCGACAGCAGTCGATAAATGCATTTCATCACTGCTGCTGCCAAAACAGTCTGTACAGAAATGTCATTGACAAGCATAAACAGAACTAAGAGAAATTGAATGACTTACTGTTTGCATTACTCTAGTAACTAAAGTGTCTGCAGAGAGATGGACCAAGTGGGATCAACTAGTTAAAATCAATCATTTGCATCAGGAATCGTGTGGCCAGCAGGAGCAGGGAGGTCATTCTCCCCCTGTACGCTGCACTGGTTAGGCCACGCNTGATACTGTGATTCTGCTTATGTGACACAGACAAAAAGTCACTAAGTTATCAATCATACACATAAATTGAAAATACCAGCCAAAAGCAGATCATTTTCTGAGACACAGGAAAGCCTAACTGAACAGAAAATTAATTTAAATGAGAATGTATTGAACCAAACTATTGGAATTAAACAAACACCACAGGAATACTATTGGTGACTTGAGTAGCACTCTATGATGCTACTTTAGTATCCCCTTTTTCCTTTTTTCCCCACCTCCTCCTCCCATAAAAATGTAATCATATCCAGATTAGGTCAATTAATAGACTAGGGGTTTTCCCCCTTTCAACTGAAGTATCGGGAGGGCAAACTTGAACTTCTATTTATGTTGAAACATAACTCCACTCAGTCTTTAGTAACTAGTCAGCATCAGCAGATGACAGGTGATCTGTCAACCAGTAGATTAAGGAAAAGCTAAAAGCCCTTGATACTATTGCAAGTGCTTTCTGTAATGACTTTTGGGTTGGTTTTTTGCAGGGTGGGAAGGCTTATTTATTTTGTTGGTTTGGTTTGTGTTGTTTTGTTTTGTATACAGAATACATAATTGTGGCTACATTTGAAGTTATTGGGATACCTTTAGTAGCTGAACTAATTATTAGCAAAACACTATCTTCTTAAATTGCTTACATTATTTGGCTGTACTGAGAATAGGAAAGTGCAATCATTCATCAATCCAACAAACATGTTTGTTTAAAGAGAAGGTACTTTTTATGCTGATAGAATATACAAGAAAGGAAAAGAAAAGAAATTTATATGAGGAAGACAACACTCACATAAAATAAAACTTTTAAAAGAGAAAAAAAGAGTTGAAAATACAAACCTGAGGATTTGAGTTGTTCTGTTTGGGAAGACAGAAATCCAAGACAATTTTTTACACTTGTGGTTGATCATAATGAAAGTCTAGTGACATCAGTATATTTAAATGAGTGTCTCACTTCTTTTTAGATACTAGTAGTGGAAAAAAAATGGGGATTTTTTTTGTCTTGGTTTTTGTTTTGTTTGTTTTTAATACAATGTCAACCAAATAATTTAAGTGTCAAAGTCAGCCTGCCTTCCCTGTCAAAAACACAGAGAAGATATGGACCTGTTGCCAACTTCTACAACACTGTCAGAAGTGCTATCAGTGCATTTTTTTTTCCTTAGGCATATGGTTAAGTGACAATCCAATGAGCATCCACTTTTGAATATGTTCTTTGTAGCTGGGTGAAAAGCTTAAAAAGCACAAAAGCAAAAACAACATTAAAAAATAATTTCATAAGAACTGAAAAAAACTGATCTCATGATTTTCAGTCAATTTCTGTATTTCTTTGAGTTTTAATATAGCTGTGGTGGCCTGGAAGAGCAAACAAAAGCCTACTGTAAGACCTGTGAATGGCAGTGCCCTAGACTCAATCAGGGAGCAGCTGAGCTAATTAACAGTCACTATCAAGAGGTTACGTATCACCAAGGTCAACATAGCATCAAAATCTCCAGTTTGTATCCCTTGTACAGATGGAAAAACATGACATCTCTTCATCTCACCCAGCACAGAGATTTACTACAGAATCCACTATGTCCGTATAAGGTAAGCATCAAGGTAATGAACCAAGTCAGATTTTCATGCAGACATCTTGCATGCCTCTGCAACAAATACATTCCTTCTCCTGGTGTGAATGCTCTGTGTTCTTGGCAACAAATTTCAGCCTGCTAAACACATTTCCATATTTTCATTTCTTTAAACACAGCATATCCCAGGCATTTAGCTTTAGAAAGGATGTCACTGCTCTGCAATGAATTCTTCTCTTAAAAGTCTCCCATGTCCTTCCATGGGACTTCCTCTCAAGACATGTCAATGCCTAAAACCACACCATAAACCAAGGCATCTACATCTCCACAGCGCACGTTTCAGTTAATGTGTGCACCAAGTGCAACGACACTTTCACCTACAACTCCAAAAATGTATGAAAACACTAAAAACTACCATTGAAAGTATCAATTATGGTTCATTAATGCTTGCATTTCTCACCTTCAATGGGGAGGGCAGCCTGGATTAGCACTTTTCTGAAACAGAACACCATTTTTCATGGTTATGCATTATATTGTATCGCAGAATATCTTACAAATCAAATTTTAAAATACCACATATGACATCAGTGTAATAGACATGCAATTCCTTTTGGATTCATCTCCACCAAGTAAAAGACTGTTTCTACATATGTTCACTGTGCATTACTTTAAAAAGCCCACAAAACCAAAACAAAGAACAACAAAGCAAAACAATAAAAAGCTCTTAACATTCACCATCAAAAAAACTGCCACTGCAAATACTTGGCTTTTAGGAATAGAGCAGATCTTCAAGTAAGGGTGACAAATGCCCAACATTTATTCTTTATAGCTTTCTAAAGGTCTTAAGTGACATGATTCTTGATAAAGAAATAGTAATAAAAACATTTTTAAAAACCAAACAAGCAAACAAAAAACACCCACTAACACGTTGGAAAGAAAACATATTGCAATAATTAGAAAAAAATAAAAGAAAAGTTGTGGAGCAGCTATTACATTTAAATGCAGTTGCTGTGGATTTATTTCAGTTCAACTGCAGATGGTATTAAATACACTAGAGTCTTCTACTTCTTCCCATAAATTTCATGTTCTACATCTGCAAATCAGCTTTCTGCTGGGTGTACAAATAAGGAGATTTATGGTACATGGGAATATAGCAACAAATACGTCAAGGCTTTCAAGGCAGGTTTGGACGTAGCACTTGGTGCCATGGTCTAGTCTCAAGGTCTGTGGTAATGGGTTGGACTTGATGATCTTTGAGGCCTCTTCCAACCTTGCTTATACTGTGATACTGTGTGACTCAGCAAAAACTATTCTCTTTTGTTTTATTTTTTAGGAACTACTAAATGATACAATGAAAGGAAATCAAAGACATCTTTCTGAGTACTATTCCAGCCATTTACATTTTTACAACTAAAAAGTTGGCTGAACGGTTCCATTTGGGTAGCGGATAATACATGTAAATCTTTCACAATACTTGCACCAAAGTATTATATTCCTTCAAATGTTGTGATACTTAAGCCGTGGTAACAGATTGCATCATAAGGGACTGGTGAGTGTTGACACCTTCGGGTATTTTTCTCCCTCTCAGCAAACCATTGGTTTCCATTTGATGTCATCTTTTAGCAGGATATTGCACTGTTCTGGAAACAGTAGCCCAGAACAGTCCTACGTTCTGCTTCACTCCTCTTTTTAGAGGTCTTCAGTGTTTTCTACACTCATAGAAACAGTTCTGTTCATGCAATTCTGTACTATCTGTCGAAAGATACTCCTCAAACCACATATGCAAACAAATCACAGACAAAACAAACAAAACCCCTGCCTAACAAAACACCTCATACATTCTTACAGGTTCAAGCTTCTAGGTTTTAGTTTTCTCCATCCAGTTATGTGGGGTTTTTTCTCTCCCCTTCATTTTGTGCTTCACACGCTTTTTGAGAAGCACGAGGCAAAAACTATTTTGCCAAGAATTCTTAAATCCTCTTAAAATTTCAATCTCCCTCCTGCCATGGCAATCCTTCTCCCCCTGAAGTGGAATGATGGCTGTTCCTCATATTGGAGCATGCAGCACAGAAAAGGATGGATTTACAGGGAAATTATTCTATTTCTGTACTACAGGTTTCAGTTCTGTAAGTTATTGCAATAATTTATTCTTAGAAGCAGTAACTCACAGATTGAATTAATAGATACACACGGTCAATCCCAAGTAAAATACATCATATAAAGTTTAGTTCGGAAATACTTAAGAGTCTAGGGTGCTCTGTATCCACCGGAGCTGATTTGTGATGACATGGGAAAGTAGCTCCGGACCATGCAGCACGAGTGAAATCAAAGCAACGTGTCACTGTGTTAAGCGCTGCCAACAGCGGCTGCGGAAGCGTTCCTGCAGCACTCATAGCATTTCTGTGTAAACATCATGGCATGTGCCCTCTCTCAACTGAGCTGGCTCATAAGCATCTGACTGACAGCCTGCTGCCTTTAATGAACTGGAAAACTACATTTCCTGCCTCTGCAGATTTGGGCAAGTTCAGCTCTATGAGAAATCATGAGCTGCTTTCCTTACCTTTGCCCTCTCCATCATCCCACTGCTTTCAACAGCACATTCTAGGCAATTAAAAAGACAAAGGCTTGCTTTGCATTTCGAAAGGTTTTCTTGACTCCTAAGACCTATCACTTTATCTTCCTTTGTGTCATTCAGACGGAAGACTCGAGATATGTTTGGAAGCTACAACGCCTCACTGACAAAAGCTTTTATTCTCAAATGGAACCGGGCGTTTCTTTTTCTTCTTAATATATGTTTGTATTCATTAGCAGGATAACGTTTTTTTCCACAAAACTGCATCTACAGAATGGAACATATCACATTTATGGCTTGAACCATGCTGATTTAGAACTGATGGTGCCAATATTCACATAAAGTTTAAAGAAAAAAAAAAATTCACATTAAAGAAAATAAATGAGTTGTCTATAATCTAATTTTGACTCCAACTGCTGTTCAAGGGTTTGGGTTTATTTTAAATTTTATTTTTGTTTGGGTTTTTTTTCCTGTTTGTCTTGTTGATTTTTTTTTTCCCTCCTTTTTTCTTTTTGTCCTTTCCCCCCTTTCCTCCTTGTTATGCTTATTAGAATGAGGAAAAGCATTTTGATTTTTAAAGGCAGGAGAAGTGATAAGAAAACTGTTTCCTGAGCTAGGCACTGCTAGACAGGACATAGAGGTTGCTACAATTTTTCCTTGCTGTGACATTAAATTAGTCTCAATTTAGAGCTGTCTAAATGCTGCAACTGGTACCACTTAACTGTACAGCAAAGGTCTAAAGTTTGTATCCCATTCTACCTTTTTATAAAGTTGCTTTTAATTTCTGTTCTTCACCCTTCCTCCACTCCACTTTTCTCCAGCCCAGAAAACAGATTTCCAGACAGGTGTGCCTCATTTCCTTCTGGCAGCTCCTCCACACAGCATATCTTTGGAGTATCCACAGTAAAGGTTTGCCTCACAAGGCAGGAGAATTCCCTTCAACTCTGAGGTTGACTGCTTGGCACAAAAGATTCCAGAGGACCACTGCAATACTTGCAGACAGTTTCATAGCTGTCGAATACTGTTGGTACTAAAGGTTTCTGAATTTGTGCCTCTACATGTGAGCAGAATTAGAACTTGTTACTCTTAATAGCTGCAATCTCAAAGCCTCTGACTTCTCACTGGACTTCAGGTTACATAATTCTAGATTTGCACCACTCTCCCACGTTTCAGCAGCTTTCTAATGCTTTTGGTACATGGAACAACCATTCCCTCCAGGGGCCCCCTGTGACATCTCTTAAAACGTCTGCTTCATCTTCTGTTCTGTAAAATGTCCATTAAAAAAGCACTCAAAAAACCCAACCTGCAAAAAAAATTTGCATTCTTTACACTTAAAACAATGCCCCAAACCATTTGTACAACTTATAACAACTTGTTCTCATTTTGAGTAGCATAGTAACATGTTTTACATGGAGAGGATACACTCAAGCACCAGTATGCCCACCAATGTATCCTATGACATTTACTTTCCTCTACCAGTTCCAAAGAAAGCATGTACTACTCAACAGAAAGTGAAAAAGGTTTATCTCATAATGAGTCTACATTTGCAACACTGCCAAACTAAACATAATTAAGGGTAACTGAGCACTACTTCTTTCAACACAACCCAACTTTCTTCCCTCACTTGTCCTTTCTTTAGCACACACAAGGATAATAACTCAAGGATTTTTCAGCAAAGGTCTATAGCTTTCTGTGCTCTGTTTTCTCTAGAAGTAAAGTTGAGCCAATCAACATATTTACTGCACACTTATAAATCACTTCAAAAGCACACCTGTTTGTGACATTTTAAAAGTAATGGACTGATAAGAGATCATATGTGCTGGTATTTTAATGTTAAGACTCAAGCAAATTCTACAACTGAGGAAGTAAAGGGTTTGTTCTTGCAAAAATGCTTTGTAATAATGATTTTATTATTTAGAAAAGATGCAGGGGTTTTAAAAGCAGTCAAAAGAGAGAATGTAGACAAACAATTCATGCTTTTAAGCTAAACCCATCCTAGTGCAGAATGACCATGCCTGGGTTGTGAAAATAGATTAGTTGGGGTTTTCTATTGTACAAATGAAGGCTATTAAAATTGTCACTGAAATTCTACACCCATGCCATATAGTTCTTCAAATGTGCCTCTACTATTTTCATTGACATATGACAAAGCTGAACTTGTGATCTAGAGGTTAAAAATCTTTCTGTCTTGTTGACAACCCCTGCTTCACCTGTTTATGTAAAGAAAAAACAAGAACAGTGTAATCTGTCAGAAGAAAGTCAGATGAAGAAATGGCTTCTCAGTGAAAGAGAGGATAAAAATATTTTTAAAGAATATTTAAAATTACTCTTAAGAAAACACTGTTCCAATGAAGTTTGGCATAGTGGAGCTTAGGAAAACAATGCCTCCTTTAGCCAAACATGTACTTACACTGTTCTCCAAATTATGCTCTCGATTTTCTACACCTGCCAAACAACCAAGTTTGACCTGGACCACATAGGTTCCAGGGAGATTTTTCAGGTGCCCAAAGTAAGCATGATTCATTAAAAACTCAGGTGTGCTCCACTTGCATCACCTGAACACAGCCTCTTTTGGGAGTATCACACCAGGCCACATGCTCCAAACACTCTAGCTACCTGAGCAGTTGCAGTTCAAAACACCCTCAGGATTCCTGGGCACTTCACTGAATAATTGTGGTACAGGCCACGTGGTAGGATTCCAAGTGCATGGCTTGCAGCATAAGATGCTGCCTGATGCTACTTGGATCTGAGTCCATCTTAATCCAGAAATTCTATTCCTTTGCACCACCTAATTTAGTTTATGTTACATCACTAGTCAGCATTTCAAACCCTTTGCCCTCCCATAACACTATTTTAAGGAATATATGGTTCAGTGCAAGGGGCATAAGGTGGACTGTTCTCCACACTGATCAGTGTATTAAGTGTTATATAAGAAATTAAAATAAGCAAGAAACATGGTGTGCTGGGAAATCTGGGCCCTTTTGAAATAACCAGAACTGCTTCTATTCTACAATTTAGCCAATGTTATACTCCTTCCCCAGATTTTGAAAACAAGACATTTTTAAAGTAAGGCATTTTGAAACAGCCTTGAGAAGAGCAAGTTACAGTCAGCATACAGAAGTTAGTCATTAGCATAAAGCTATGCTCTGTTGCATATTTATAAATATGCATTTTTTTCTTCTCGAGTTTGCAATGAAACTCATTCACAAGTGTTATCTCTGTCTTTCAAAACAGTATTTCATACTATATAATGATTTTTAACAAGAAGAAAAAGAACAGAGAGGTACTTCTGTTATTTTTCAAGTTAGAAAAATGTTGAGTAGTAAAACCTGATGAGCTGTACCTTATTTCTAATATACTTGCCCTTATTAAACAGATGTGGGAGTTAAGTAGCTGTTTTATTCCCAAGAAATTCTTGTCCCAAGCAAATAATGGGATTACCATACCAAATCATTTAACACACCTTTTAATTTTCTAAATTAACATGCGCTAAGGAGGTAAAAACAATTTGTTCCAGTGAAGTTAATAAAGAAAAATTCAGGTTTAATTAATAAGCAAAACAATGCATAAAGCATCATAATACATCATGAAATAAAATATTAATTATATTGCAAGCTTCCCCAATAGCTATCATCAACAAACCCTCAAATTAACTTAGCAAGATTCTGAAATCTTTAAACAAAGGTAAATGCCAACTAATACATTTTGACAAGTGGTTGGTTGGAAGATGAACATTTTGAAATACCATGACAAATAAGATACTACATAGACTGTTGTGTAAATAGCTGTATTTCAGAACACTTTACACAGTAAAGGGCTGCCAAATGCACAGATTATCTTTTGATACACCATCTATTTAATAGATCTATTAGTTTGATGCATTTCATAGAATGGTAAGGTTGGAAGGAGACCTCAAGGATCATCTAGTTCCAACCCCCTGCCATAGGCAGGGACACCTCCCACTAGTACAAGTTACTCAAGGCCTCGTCCAACCTGGCCTTGAACACCTCCAGGGAGGGAGCAGCCACAACCTCCCTGGGAAACCTGTTCCAGTGCCTTACCACCCTCACTGGAAAGAACTTCCTCCTAACATCCAGTCTAAATCTTCCCTCTGCCAGTTTAAACCCATTGCCCCTTGTCCTGTNCTAGTATGAGGTATCCTGCCCATGGCAGGGCAACTGGTACTGGATGATCTTTGAGGTCCCTTCCAACCCTGACAACTATAGAATTATAGAATGGTAAGGCTGGAAGGGACTTCAAGGATCATCTAGTTCCAACCCCCTGCCATAGGCAGGGACAGGAAATTCTGTGATTTTTGCAAGGATTTACTTACTGTTGCTGTACAGATCTCAAAAGTCTTGCTGTTTTGGGCTATTTGTATGCAGTGCAAAAGAATTATAAATTATTATCTGTTTTAGACATATAGTTTTAGTGTACATCCACACATGGTTTTGGGTTTGGGGCGTGTTTGCTTTTGTTTGTTTGGGTTTGGTTTAGGGATTTTGATTGGCGTTCTGCTGTTTTTTTGGTTTGGTTTTTTTTCCCCTCTTTTTCCTACATTAAAGTTACTGAGTTTTTCACATTATGAATAACATCGGAAAACAACTCAGGCCAAGCTACTTAATGTAAATGAGATTACACAACACAGGAAGGTGTAGATGGAAAAGCAAAGGGGCACCTGTGGCATCTGTGCCCCAACAGCCCAGCCTGCCTACTGCCTGCCAGACTATCTGCCCCTGCAGTTAAATTAATCTCCAAACTGGATAATCTGCCCTCAGTTAATCAAAACCAGACCACAGCAAACCAAGACATGCAAACATCATCTTATTTAAATCAAAGCCTAGGTAGAGAGATGCAAGGACTGAGCAGGGGAAGGGAAGACTTTCAAGAATAGTTGGCATACAATGTTTAAACTTTTAGTAATCCAAGACCTGAACAGAAGTAAATTTTCTTCTCCAGAAAGGCAATACCTAGCCCTTGAACATCATCTGAAACTGTTCTTCAATGATTATAAATATTAGGTAAAAGATGATAGACAGGATTACACTGAAATTTTATAAAATGTTTCCACTACCTTTTAAGTTGTTTGTTTGGCGTTTTGGAGGGTTTTGTTTTGCACTGTGGGTTGTTGTTTTTTTCCATTAAAACCACTTAAAATAATACAATGAATTATTATTTGATATATGATTTGATACAATAACTTCATATATGCAGTCCAGTTCAGGGAAGAAATTAATGCAACCTTACAAGCAGAATATTAAGACACTCATACATTTCCCCCCCCATGTTTATAGTGGTTAAATGTGCACTCTTAATAACAGAAATGCACATTGCTCCTAGGCAACCTGAAAAATCATTGATAATCACACAATTCATTCAAGACTTCTCCTTTATAATTAACCTCCTTACAGTGAGTACAATGTATGTTAGATATGACCTTTGACTGCTTTTTGATTTGTATGAGGCCAGATCTTAAATTATCTCACTGACATAAGGTTATAAGCCAGTGTATCATGCAAAATATTTTTCTCTAAACATTTAGAAACTCCCAAACTATCAAGCACCATGATTTGTTAATCTCTATACATTAGTATAACTACTACTGCCACTAAGAAATCTAAAGCATTTTAGAAGTTGTTTTTATTTTATGCTTACAATTCACAAAATGGTCAAATTCAGATCAATTAATATGAAAAAAGTGATTTGAATTTTGCATTTATAGACTTTATTTTAGAAACTGAATTAATAAATTTAGTTGAAAAACTTGAATTGTATCTACCTAGTAAAGGATGTACTTAATATGACTGATTTGGAATGAGCAAGATTAATCTAGGTTATTTAAAATAAGACATCCAATCTAGTGGAAGAATTTCCAGGATAAGAGCAGAAGGGTCTAAAGATGTAAGCTCAAGGCCAATCACTTAATAATTTAAAAAAAAAAAAAAAATTAAATCAATCCCATCCTAATACATGCATTTCAAGAATAATAACAAGTTAAACTCACACAAGCCCCACTATGATAGGTTTCAGATCTTTTTGATTAAATTCTCATCTCGGTAACACAAATTCTTTACAATTTGTCATGGAGAACTTTGACTTTTTACTACAGTCAATTTTTTTTCTTCTCACTTGTTTCACACACTGAAAGGGGATGGGAAAGGAGGTGACATGTAAAACAAATATTTGAATAGCAATTAATTTACTTACTTTAATTTTCTACTCCAATTAACAGTAGTTTGACTAGGTAGCAAAATAAATTCAGATTTTTTCAGCATATGCTTAGATTTATTGAACGCACAGTTATTTTCTTCCCATACTGTTCTGGAGCACTCCAAATTCCTTCTTTCTCTCCCCCTGCCATGGGTTTGAATGGTAAGGAGAAGATGGCACGAAAACTGCTTTCCCCCTGCCTTGTGGGCTTGAAGGGAGAACAGCAAAAGATGCTATTACATGCCAAGGCAAGTTTTGTCTCCTTACAGGACAGTCAAAGCCTAGGACCAGATACCAGCACATAGACCAGTTCCTGACCAGCAACAGCACCTGGGAAAGGGAGAACCAGCTACACAAGAGATGGAGGCACATCACCAGGGTGGCCAGTGGATGACAGCATCAGGACCCACAGAGCATGACCTCCAGCTATGGACTCAGAGCAGCTAACCCTCTACCATGAACTTCATTATTGCTCTACCAGAGACAGAGCAATTAATTACTCAGTTAACTGCTTTGCTTTGTTTAACACTGTTGGAGCTATTGCTAAGTGTTGTTTTAACATTGTTAATATTGGCATTATATATGGGAAGGCTAACCTATATATATAGCACACACAGCTTACTGAACTGTAAGGAGTTATTACCCATCACTCTGAATTTCTAGACAAATCTGCCCATTGCCACTGGGGTGGAATGTTCTGGAGCACTCCAAATTCTTTCCTTCTCCTCCCCACTGCAGATTTGAATGGGGAGGAGAAGGCGACATGAAAACTGCTTTCCCCCCGCCCTGCAGGCTTGAAGGAGGAACAGCAAAAGGCACTTTTTCCACATATGTACTGACTCACGTGGAAGCCCATGCTGGGAATTGGGCTGGTGGTTGGCTAGGTTTTCACGCCCAGTATAACATGGCAAATGGACGTTTTGTCTAGAAAAGCATAAACAGAGCAAGGGCAGAAGGCATGATGTTCCTGCCCTCAAAGAGTTCCCACCTTGATAGAGCTCTCGACAGGACAGGTCCCCATCTTGATAGAGCTTCTGCCGTGACAGAGTTCCCATTTTGGACAGCTCCTACTTTTTGGCACAGCTGTTTTCAAACCATCCCTGCTTTTGGACAGCTCTCCCCACTTTTGCACCATTCTGTGCCAATTTGCAAGCTTGGCAAGTCCTGGGGTCCATTTGACAGAGCTGCTGGTAGCACCTGGACCTGGCTGCTCTCGGACCATATTGTAGCTGATTTCCTGGCTGCCATTCGGAACTGGAGAGACCCTAAGCAGTCCAGCTCTCCCCTGCTGCTGCTGAGGTAACATCACTTCCACAAATCCCTGTCTTGCAGAAGCCATGTCTCCAGACATTTCTGACTTTGGTGGGTTTTCCACCCACCTTGGACTTCTGCCACATGGATCCAAACTATTGGATATTGCTTGCAGCATCAGAAGGCAGCCAAGCCGCAGAGAAATCCAGACAAATCATCACCAAATATCTATCTCATGTCTGTGAGTAAAGTCTGCTGTTCCCTTAGATTCTCTGCTCAGCCTGATTTATAGTGGGGTAAAGCTAGCTGTGTTTGTAGCTTAGCCTTTTCCATTTCCTGACTTCCTAAATCTCTAAATTTGTCCATAACATCCTCTGAGGAACTCCCGAACAAATCAGAACCTGTAAATAAACCTAAACTAATTTTGTATATCGTTTGAGGGTGGGGCTTTCAGGAAAATATAATTCTATTTTTATAATTCCTGACTCAGCTACATTAATTCCCTGCCTCCATGACAGTTACTTAACACACTTCCTTATGGAGAGTTTGGCTTATTGCCTTCCAAATTCTAATCTAAATATAATTTTTGATGCAGCTCTCCAAGTTATTCTTCTCAACCTCCTCCCCTTCCATTTGGAAAGCTAACAGAATGGATATATTTGCCTGCCATTTCTCCAGGAGCACAGACTCTTCAGATTATTTGAAATATTGTATTTTCTTTGTGTAAACGTTGGTATTTTTTTTTGTTTTCAGATTTTGATATTTTCTTATTTTTTACCTAGTGAGGCTTCTGGCACCAGATTAGAAGGGAAAGAGCTGCAGATGTATATGGTTTGCTAAAACATAGTATGAGGGTCTGGAAGTGAAAGTCTGGTAATTATCACCTTATGGTGGCTTCTGAAACAAAACTGTACCTGTCCAGGGGCATGTCAAAAATGTAAAACCGCACCATGTTAAGTAAAATAAAATTAGGAATGACTAATAAAAGCAGATGCTCACTAAGCAAGATATTTTGTCTTAATTCTTATCATTTGGAAGAAGAAATAAAAGATATCTGTAACATTTATTATGAGTCTAGCTATAGCTCAAGTGACAGTTTTATTAACTCTTTTTAAAATGAAAATATTACCATTTTGATTGAGAACACTGGGCTACTTTCAGTTAAAAAAACGCCCCAAACAAACAAAAAGTTATTTATTTATAATAGCCTCAGTAGAATTCTTGGAAGATTGCTTCATTTGTAAGACTAGGAATTGTGGGTTTACTCCCTTCATGTTCCAGATTAACCCCTCCCTGCACATGCGATCATGTAGCTTAAAAAACATATATTTAAAATTCTTTTTAAAAGTTTCACAATGGACTTTGAGACTTCAATCTTCTGTATCTGGCTCTAGAAGGACAAGCCCAAATCTTCTACATGCATGTGGCTAACCTTGTATGATCAACATTTTAAACATTCATTTTAATATTTGACAAATTATACCTTTTTGTTAATAAACTCAAGACCTCCTACATCGCATTATCCAAAATTTGGAACAATTATCTCCCAAAACACTGAATATACTAGAGGTCTGATAGCTGCATGCTGGTTCTTTCCAAAGAATAGTGAGGGAGAATTGCTACCATCATTGGACTAATTTGTTGACCTCGCAAGAACAGAAAAATAAAACAACTATGTAATGCTGCAAGCAATGAAAAGTTTAAACAGTTATTCAAAGGATATGAAAAACTGTGTTTCTGTGTTGCCTTCTCTAGAACCAAGTTTCAAGATTTTTGTTCTTTATGAGTAGCAGCTTATACGTGGAATTTGGAAATACTTCAAAGAGAGGTGTTATTCAATGGAAATAACAGCATCAAGTATAGTTCTACTGCAACAGTAGTTTTGAGTGAAAAGACAAAAAGGGTAAAAAAGAAGAAAAAAAAATAGGTATTTATGCTGTCTGAAAGGAATAAAACAAACTCATTAGAAGTTACAGGTCAAACAACAAACCAAACAAACAAAAAAAGCACTAAAAGCCAAACCAACACAACAGGGAAATACTTTTAGGAAAATATTTAAATAAAATTGAAGACCCCACACACTCTTATGTAAGCACTTGCATTGTTGAACGAGCCCCAAAATTATTTTTTCAGAGACTGGGCAGATTTCCATATTCTTAGAGGATTATACTGAATTAAGCCGTTTGTTTAACATTCTTAGCAACTAGTTCATATACTCTTAGAACCATTAAAACAAATACGGAAAACAGTGACATGCCTGACATTGGGTCCCAGGGATATACCATCTTATCCTTTACATATTTAAATAACAAATGTTGACATTTTCAGAAAACTCATGATACAAAATACGACCATACAAGATTTTTCCAGTATTAAATTATATTTAAAAGTTTATTTCCTTCCTAATGTTCCAACTGAATGACTTTTTGGCAGAACTAGCTGGAAAGTAGAAACCAGATCTAAATGCAGAGTTTAACCCATTTATTCCTGATCTGAATACTAATACTTAAAAAAATCTGCAGTCTTCCTAAAGCTGTAACTTCAAGGAATAATCCTTTTTTATTCACTGTATTTGATTTGCCTTTTGATACTTATTCTCCTGAGAAATTCAGGAGAGTTTACTTGAGAAACTAACTGAAAATTCAATTTTCTTATTTTTTTTTCAACTGGTTGACTTGAACCTTTTATGACTTTAAATAGCTCTTTCCAGAGGGAAAAATTACTACTAGCCTGATTCTGTAGTGCACTTGAATCTACGCTATTGACTGCAGCCCTGTAGTGTTTTGTCTTAAGAACTGCAGAAACAGGAGTTTGAGTTAAACATATATATTTATCAAACTCTCATGCAAATTACACTCTATTCCATAACTTGAGCTGATTACTATGGCATGCAGCTATTTGTCCACACATGAATTCAGAACACACTAAGATTAGTTAGGTATCACACCCCACAACAAAGAGAAAATCCCTGACCATGAAATGAAAAAGAAATGTCAGCGAAGCATGTGAGACACATTAAACTGAAGTGCTTACAAGGAGAGTATGAATACACACACAAAGCTTAAAAAAAAACCAAACCAAAACAAAAAACCCCACCAAAAACCACCCCACACAAACCCAAACCCCAAACATAACCTCCTACCCACCCACAAATCACTACTCCCCAAAACAACCTTGAAATTCTTGGGCAAAACATACTCTCCCCAGAAAAGGGTTCTCTTTCTTGTAGAATACACAAAGATGCAATAAACAGTTTTATGCTAACTCCCACTCCAGAAAACAATGTCTCTGGGATTAACACTTCAAACATTTATATATTTTCTTAACTTTAGACAGGAGTGAGAAGTACTTTTTCTTCAAGTGGAACATCTCGTTTGTATAAAACAAAGCTTATGTCATTGGTGTTTACAGACCTTGATTCTACGAAGCCAGTTAATTACTCAATGTATCTCAATTTTATTGGTGCTCAGCAACTTTACCTTTACCTTCCACTAGCTAGGTGTATTCCCACAGTGGTGTATTTCACCATGTGTCTCTTATACAAATTTCCAAAAGCAAATGCATCATCCCTCTTTCTAACTAGCAAGTGGATTCACACATGCCAAGGATGTCTTTCAATTTGCGTCCCATTGTCAAAATTGGTTCTACTGTTTTAACTAATGATACGCTAAATATCTACCACTTGATGATCGACAACAAAGTGCGCATCTCTTTGAAGGAGATGAAGATACTTGAGGATAACATAGTTCAGTCACTTACTGCAGTACAACTGATTCCTGGCAGAAACTCTATCATCTTATAGGTCTGTAAAAATCAGGTAGATGTGTGGATGTGCATTTGCAATAATAATACTGAACCCTTCTAGAGCACCCATGTGACTTCTACAATAGAAGTCATATGTTATCACTCTGAAACCCTCCTATCACATAGGGTCACACAATTAAAAAAACTCAAGTCACCTAAGTTGCAATAACCAAGTAAAAGGGAAATCACAGAGAATACGCCATAGCTAGTGGCAGTTTTAAGTGTCTTCAGACAATATCCTAGTTTAAGCTACACGTACTGCTAGAAAACAAATTCTTTCTGTATGTATAGCTCTCAGCAATTGTTTCTTACATTTCATGATCATTTCTGTTTAATTACTTTCATTGGGGATTACTTTATGTTATGATTCTCTGTATTCTATTTCATTTCAAAGGACTTCAAAAGCTAAGCCTCCTACATCATAAGGTTTCTTCCTTTTAGCCCTTCTGAAAAGAGCGTTACCAAGGACTTCCTTCTGCCTTCCTCTCCTTGAAATGGAAAAATCACTTAAGTAGACTTTTCTTCCAGCAAAAGATTTCTTCCAGAAAAAAATGTTTCTTCTACAAACATTTCTAACTGATAATGAAACTCACTTCCACATTGTTCTCAACTAAAAGCAACTAAGCTAGTAAAGAACTCAAAAATTCACTATATCATATTTTGTTACTGAAATCCAAGGGAACACTGAGCATGCACTGGCAAATGTATATATAAATTACATGAAATTATGTGCTGCATTATTATGGCATATTTATCAATGGCACTGTAATTAATAACCAGCTGTCAACATCCTGAAGTGGCTTTGGAAACATTAAACGTAGGATGCTTAAATACTTTTAACTTCTTTTTGTTAACATGCTTCTTTGAACAAGCAGGAATTTTTGCATAAGCCTGAATGCCTGAATAGGATTAAGAGGCTTTCTTGAGATGCAGAGACCCAGTGGATTTCATCTGCTATGTGGGAAGCCAGCACTGCTCATAGGCTTCTAAGGTTTATATTACATTCATTATCTTCAAGCACTGTTAGGTGTTGACAGTTTTAACTGCCTTCATTGGAACGACCGGCCCTGCAAAACTGAACATGAGCAGAATTTACAATTTACCACCCATCTGTCAGGGCTGAAAGTCAGCCCTTTAGAAACGTGTGTCACAGTGCATCTCCGCTGACTCTTCCGAGGAAGATGCAATAAAAGAGTCAGGGCCATGAGTGGGAGGGGAAAGGGGCTGGGAAGAGGACCCCCCCTGCGCTCACTCCCCGTGAGCTTTAACTGAATGACCATGCTCACCTCACTGCAGGAGCTCCCAGGCACCAACAAAAATCTTACTAAGAGGCTTATGCATAGTTTAAATGACACGTAAATCCGTGCCTCAACCTGCTATTCTGGACACGTTAGCATGAGCATGTACTTTAATAAAGATTTCAAAGAGTACAGAGGCTTAGGTGAAACCAGGAGAGATCCCTTGGTCAGCGATATGACAATATTCAGATGATCTCACACTCTCTTACTGTCCTAAACCCAAGGAATACCTCCCCCACATTTTACTATTACAAGCAAACATACTCTGAAGTACTCTTAGACATTTCAAATCTTCCCTTTAATCAAGCAAATAAGCTTTCTCTATAGACCACATATTTTTTTTTTCCCCATGTATACTAGGTTAAAAGTATATTTTTATAATAGGATTTTTTTCATTATACTACTATTGTACATTGCATTAAATCAACCAGCAATTTTTAGAGACTTAAAAGTCACACTTCAAATAATTGCCTGCTGGTGCCTGTAAGGCACCTATGAGGCTGCTAATGATTTGGTATCACTAAATTTTGTAGTGCAACCACAAAATGCTAAATATATTATGCAGAGAATTTCACTCATGCATCTTTTCAAACTAGTGCTTATGGTATTTTAAAATAAAATTATAACTTAAAATATTGAACTAAGGAAAATGACAAATACAAAGGAACAAATTAAAAAAAAAAA
Organism: Ramphastos sulfuratus; assembly: GCA_013399055.1. Taxonomy (NCBI): domain Eukaryota; kingdom Metazoa; phylum Chordata; class Aves; order Piciformes; family Ramphastidae; genus Ramphastos; species Ramphastos sulfuratus. The sequence continues at coordinate 32,037 of WBNM01001936.1, forward strand.
TACAATGTTTTAACACAATACAAAAATGGCATTTTGCTGTTCCATGCCAAGAAAGTCACTATCCATCCTTTACTAGTGAAATTCTTTGACAAATAAACAAACTTTAAACATACATCAAAAAAAGAGAATGTTTTATCTTATGTCATGTTGATAGTGAGAGACAACAGTCAAATGATGACATGTAAGACCTTTCAAGAAATTACAGTGGAGGTCTACATGTCAATGACCTACAGATCATTGTATTTTAAAATATTAAACACTTTAGTGAAATATAAAACAAATAAAGCCCTGACATTTGCTCCTGAAGCTAATCCTTTCAAAGGCCCTTCAGTCCCTTAAAACTTTTCTCTGACCCTCTTCTGATATAATCCTAGAAAAGTCCCCTATCAGCGTACACAAGTTAAGTAGTCTTGGAGTCAACAGAACAAGTAGCAGCCTATTTTAATTATTTAACTGATGAAGAACCCAGAAATACAATCCTGTAAAGCCTTACAATTATGCTTAACTTCCCATAATAAACATACTGCTGCTTCAGGGCTGCTCACAGCATGTGTCAGGGTCAAAGATTCACACAAAGTATCATCAAAATTTTGCTGTATCAAATTAATCTTAAACACAGATCTGAAGCTATGAATGAAGAACAGTGTTTTATTGAAGAAGGCACAAATACAGTTATCCCACTAACTGAATCTACTGAATTTTTGGTAGGCTGGTGTTTAATTTTAAGATATGACCAAAACCTACTTTGGCTCAGTTTTCAACAGCAGAGGATACAGAACTTGAGAGCAGGAGACATGAACAAGAAAGGACTGAGCTTTTAGCCTAACAGAGGCAGAAGGTTATGTTTGAATTTGGAGAACCAGATGATCTGCATTCCACAGTTGTGAGCGGGAAAGAAAGTCATCAGGAAGATTTTTGCACAAATCTGACAGATCATTTGCTGCAGAACAAGAAAAATAGCCCCATATCCTGTCCTCAGCAGCAGAAATGGGAAAGCATTAGAGAGAGATCAGGCATGGGAATGGCCACTTTCTGCAGTTCATCTCCCTTCCCATTCTGAGGACGGGCAGTTTTAAAAGTCCACTACTTACTATGTCAAGAATGCTTCCTTTATTCATTTTACATCCACTTTCTACAAGTTTTGAGTCCACTGGCATTTCCAAGTTCAGAAACAGACCTGGTTTGGATCAATCTTCAATCACTACTTAAATATTTTCTACACTAAAGCTATCCACTACCTTTTTTTTACCTGCTTCATTTTATGAAGCTTGTCCTGGAATTCTCTGACATTTGACATGCTTGCCCACTCCTGAAAGCAAACCAACAAACCAACCCACCCTAAAAAAAATAAATAAAAACAATAACAACAAAAACACAATTAAAAAAAAAATTAAAAAACCAAACAAGCAAAGGCAAAACAAAACAGAAAAAACAGAAGGCAGCTCAGCATTGTCCATCAGATTAGGGATTTTACTGTTTCAGCTCTTCTTCACATCACTGATGAAGGGACCAATCAAAATTTGTGCCAGCATAAATCCTAGTGAAAACTTCTCCAACCTGATTTTTGACTATTAGCCCCCAACTCTAAAAACTTCCTGCCATTTAACCCATGAAAGCACCCTTCTTTCAATTTCATGACAATTTGGCTTCTTTAAGAGTGTTTCGTGTGCAGCCACAGAGTCTTTCTAAAAAAAACAGTACACTTATGACCACAAGATACTCTCCTCTCCTTCACATACCATGTACACATTCAAACTCCTGGCTGGATTTTCCTTTGCTGAAGCTATGCTCATCCTCTCCCAAAAGCATTTAGCCATTTTCTCACTGATCTTAGCCTTTATCATAGGTTCTACCATTGCACCATGGACGGAGTCTAACTTACTGGCCCCTGGTTTCCAAGGTGGTCACTTAATCCCTTTTTGCAGATGAGAGCTGTACTGGCCATCTGCACAGCAGCCATCCAAAGCAGGATGTTGCTGGGCTTGGCCAGCAGCTCAGCTACACTGCATGTCACAGATGAGTTTCTTCAGCAGACAGCAAAGAAACCCTTTGGCAAACAGCATCTGGTCCTGCTAATGTCTCTTCAGTCTCCCATTTTCTCCATACACACATCAAATTTATCTAGTTTCCTACAGGGATATCAGGGTGATTAGTACATGAGTTTAGAAGCAGTAGGAGATGTAGCTAGGTTACAAAGAAAAGGAAACTATGCATCATAAACAAAGTTGGCGCTGATGTTCTTCAACAATCAATTCCGACACTGATCTTACTTAGTATTTTGCCTGACAGAAAAGGAGGAGCAAGAGAAATTTGTGGACATTACAAAGCAGGGGAGGCTCACAACACACAGGAGGATCAATCACAGATAACCGAATCATCCAAAGGATTACTATATGGAAAAGCTATACCACTTCAAAGTGCAAGTTAGGTTTATATCAAAACATTAGAGAAAGAAAGACTTGGGTATATATACATTAAACTGCAATTAACTGAGTGGTAGCAGGACAACACCCCTGACAGGAAAAGAAAATACAATCCAGTGATGGATCACAGAGGTATATGGAATGGAAATACTCCATTCCAGCTGCAATAAATCTAATTTATGCATATGGGGTATTTATGTTAAGGACAGAAATAAAAGTTTAATCCTACTTCAGAATTACTTCCTTTGATCTGTGCTAGAGGCTAAGAATAACCAGTCTTGCAGCATTTTCAAAAAGGCAATACTGAGATCTTAAAGCCAAGACTTAAAAACAAACAAACAAAACCCAACAAAGAATTTAAAAAAAACCCCAAAAACCTAACCAAACAAACGAAAAGCAAACCCAAAAAACAAAAACCCCAAAACTTAATAGCAAATTTCACTTCATACATGTAAAGAGTTAACCATTCCTGGGGGTGGTCTGAACCTGACCCCAGATGCAATGGTCAGCCCATTCCCATTTCCTGTTTCTCTCTCTCTGCCCTGCCTCACCTGCCAGCAGCATCCTGTTCCAGCTGCTCCTGCTTTGCCAGGTGGCCAGGGTACTATGTGGTGGAACAATCACCTCCTGAATCTACCTCCATCCATTGCCATCAATCTGGGTTTGTATATATTTTGTATCTCGTTTCCCTTCCCAATACCTTTTTTGTAACTCCCCTTACCTTAAATACCTTTTATTTATCGTTGAAGTTTTCCTTTTAACTTCCAAATTGGAGCAAGACCATTCTTTCTGTGTTTTACACCCTTTTCACTCTCTACACCTAATTCTTTCCAAAGGGGAGAGGCATCCTATTTATCTTAATTGTTCTGTTAGGCTTTGAGTCTCTGGGAAGCATAAACCAGACCAATTTCCTCTTTTTTTTTTTTTTTTCTTTTTCAACCACAGAGACTGATTTTTTCAATGGAGAAAAGGCAACTTTGTCCAACTGAATTTTAAAATATTAACACTGTAGATAATTAGGAATAGAAATGGTATTTATAACCTATAATACATAATGTTGCAGATAATTAGAAAAATTAACATTTCAAGAGAATCATGAGTAGACAACACATATGCTACCTGTTACTATCTCCAGTAACTTCTTTTCAGGAAGGAAAAAAAAAAATTAGGAAAAATGTTGGGTGCACAATACTGAAAACAAAACACTAGAGTGGCACAGGAAAATGGTATTTTATTCCCAGATCTTCAGCCGATCTAATGAGCAACTTTAGGTGATTTATTTTGCTGCTACTCATGTTTCATCACCTGTCAAATGGTACTTAAAACCTTTGTGAAACACTTGAGATCTACTGATGAAGACCTCTACACAATCAAGTACTTCTATTTTTCAGTTCATTAAGATGACATCTAGGTCAAGAGATTACAGAATCTACAGATTGAAGGACCAAAAAACAATTATCACATGGAGTATTAAAAAGTATTCCCACAGCCTCGAGAGTATCGCTGCTGAGATAATACAGATTTACTCTAGTAGGCCTTTGGATAGTTTTATTGTTTGCACTTTGTAAGAAAGCCATTTTCTTGGAAAGTGAGTAATTTATTAAAAAAAGACCTGTAGTTTTCTTCAAAAAGAAAATAAATGTTTCAATTTTGCTGAAGTATTAATTTAGATTTGTAAATATTTTTTTCTATTTCAGAAATAAGGCTGCACTGATTGGAAAACCAAGAAACTTTGAACTGGTCTTTTCTCAACTCCCATGAAGTCTAAATTGCTGGAATATTAAACACTAACTTAACATTGTTGCTCAGTATCAGCGGTTTTGTTTGAAAAAGCTGAACATCACTGTTTTTCAGAAACAAAGCCAACAGTAGCACAGAGTAATCATACTTTAAAGAACAACTGTCTTCTCATCTCTGGGGAGATACTACTTTTTGTCTTACTTGAAAACATAAATATAACAACGGCACTTTTGTCAGCTGTATTACCTTATTTATGCTCTGGTTACTCTATCACTGAAAATACTGTGTTTGACATTCAAAAAACTTTACATTTGCTAAGCGAGAAAAAAAGCTTTGTCATTGAGAAGGTTGAAAATACAAAGGAAACTGACAGTGTTTGTACCGTGAAAAAGGTGGAGCTGACAGGATCCAGGAGGCTGCCAACCAGCACTTCCAGACGTCTTTGCTACCTGCCTGAAGAAGCAAGCAGGAAAATCCCCGTGTAGTTTTTGTATACTCCAAGTACAATAACAAATTACCTCACTTAGTAAAGTGATAGTACCTGATCACCAAATGAAGATTATATTCCACAATAAACCACCAGGCTTTGTACTTTAAGAATCAGCCAAAAAGAAGATACCCACTGCAGGGCTGCTGGACCAAGGTCAGCTAGGAGAAATGTCTCCATTTCTTTTTATCAACAGACAGTGTAGCTTTGAAGAAAGGTTATCAACCTGCAAAATCTAGTCCCAGTTCTTCTATTAATCAGCTCTTCCCACTCCCTTTTTTTCCCTGTTTTATAGTTCATCTTGCCTTATTCAGATGGTGACAATCTCCTCAATGTATTTGTAAAGCAACATGGCAGTGAGTGCTAACCTGGCACAAAGGTAACAACTCGGTAACAATCCAGAGATTTTTCACCCTGCCACCTTGGGTCATAGATCCTATTGGCTAAAGTGGAGCCTGGATGTTACTCAGGTGTTGATAGAAAATTCAGCAAATCTCTATTTGCTTGTAGATCAGTTTACCAGTAGTCTCCCAAGCCTCTCACTGCTGACTGAACTTGGTACACTTGATTAAGGATGTGAGAACTATATAAGATATAAGGTAATAAAACACTTGCCTGCAATAATGCTATTTTGACCAGTGTTGGTATATGGGGGGGGGGGGGGGTTTGGGGGGGGGGGTGGTTTTCAGGGGTTTTGTTTGTTTGTTTTAAATAGCACTTGACTCTCTCTCACATTGATCATTTAGTTCAAAATCAGAACATAACTTATTTGTCCTGATAAAGTTTCCCATGTTAAGGGTAAATGTTCCACATCTGGACCTTCTACCATCCTCTGAACCTTACCTGCTGAGAGCTGCTAGTTTTAGTTGAAAAAACAATTCACAACATGCAAAAGAGTCTTGTGCTGATGATAGCATAAACACTGTGTACTACTTAACTACTGTAGTGCCTTTTTTTTTTTTTTAAATGCACAAACAAATGCATAAAAATTGCCACTCAATTGCAGCTGTGTATCCATTTTCCTGACTCCAGCTCCAGGACTTCAATCACTATTCTTCAGCAGTTCAAAAGATGGAACACTGCAGTGACTTTTAATTTTCTAATAAAAGCTGGAACACTTAAAAACAAAAATAATAATAAGGCCATGACCACTTCAGTAAACATTTCTAGTTTTGATTTTTAAAAATCAAGAAACTATTTTCATTCTCAAATGCTTTTCTTTTTCACATATATGGAAATGAGGAGTTCAACCAAGTCTGCTATTGAGAACATTCATTTATTTATTTTTGGTATAGAATTTAACTGCATCCATTTATCTCTGTTACAGCTCTTCTGCCATCTGTGACATACCATATTTCTTGAATTCATCATCAGGAGATGACTTGTTTCATATGTTGCCTCTTTATGCTGCTGTACATGCATTCCAATCACTGCTACTTTACCACTAGGAAAAGAATCTTACGATTTTGAGACACAGAGGGAGACTAATGACAGAGCCCTCAGCAGGACACTGCATCTCCTCGACACCAATCAGAGATTATATTTCTTTCCTTGCACTGCATCAGGAAAGCACCGGCTGAGCAGTTCATAGGAGATCCAAATAGCTTAGAAAAAAGACCCAGAGCCAATCACAACTGCCTACCGGACTCAGCAGTCGCAAAGAACTGGATTAGTATGCGGAGCAGGAGGAAAATACAAGTTATTTATTAACTCAGTCATCTGTGTGCCTTATTAAACAACTGGAAAGGCAGCAAAAGAGACAGAATATGATAAAAACAGTGTTAGGGAAAAACCCCATCCCTCTCCTATGACAAAGACTAAGTTTGTTGGCAAACGTAGTCAAATATCAGTGCTCTTAGACTAATGAGACAACTCCTCTCCTGTCTCCACGTGGATTTCTTAGTAGGCCAGGGGAAATCAAACAGTCCACTCCCATCCCAAGTATACAATCCTACAAAAAGGGCAAAGCTGGAAAGGTGAGGGCTCAGGACTCTAAACAAATACCACTGTGAACAAGAAAAGCTTGTAATCTTGTCCAGACAAATGGAAATTTTGAGAGGCATCATTCTTAGGCTGGTTGGACTGCGCTCCTCCAGAGTGTGTCAACAACAATTAATATCTGCAACAAATCATCAAAACTGGCATATACAAAATGGGAGAATCTCATTCCTAAAATAACATGAGGAGAAGCAACACAGAGAGATTATCTGCACATCACCTACAGAAGTCAGCTTGACAGTATAATAAAAACCAAAGTTAGCAGAGTAGCTTGAAATGTTGCTATAACTGGAATAATTTGATTAAGACAGAAATCTCATCATCCGAGCACAGTCAAGATCTGCTTTAATTCCAAAGCCATATGAACATAACAAGAACAGTTCTGTGCAAAAGTAGCATGATGCTTTGTGTGCACTAGCTGCAGTAAATATCTAGTTTGCAGGGTGGAAAGGAAATGAGAGAAAAAGGTTTGCTGTTATTCACAGATTGGAAGAAGATCTAGAAGCAATCAATTGTAATAAATTGTGATCAAAAGGGAGTTAAGGTTGTCAGCACAGAGAAAACCAATCATGCAATTCCAAGACCCATGTTTATTTTGGAATATTGGTATGCAAACCTCAAGGGTAGAAGCAAACACACAAAAGTGTGGAGATGTGCTTTAGAAGATCCCAGTTATCTAAAAGTAAATCAAATAGCCACTTTCTCACCTGACAGCATTTAGCATCCACCTTTCAAAGACACAGCACGGATAACACTACAAATTTATATTACAGGCCACAGCTTGCTTTAATTCCTATAATAGGAAAAAAGCGCTCACAAAAAGTGACCATATTCAGGCACACATTAGGTTTGATACTCTGCCGCAGACAGCTGCATTAACCTATACTTCCATCTCAGCCTTCTTTGTAACCCTTTATTCTGCAGCATTTCATTCTCAATTTACAGAAGAGAAAGAACAATTCTTTTGCTTGGCATCCACCCTGTTCACACCCGTTACATCAGCCTCCCACACTCTTGGTCCACCAGCACACACTGGTTTTTGGTTTTTTTTTTATTTCAACAAGGGTAAAACAACAACTATCACTTTCCTTTTCAGAAAACAACTTCATCATTCCCATTGGAGGCAAAAATGAGAAAAAAAATTCCACAGCATATAACTTTGATATACAGACTCACTTAAATAAAATTATTACTCTATTCTCAACTGATCATTTCAAATATTTTTAAAAGCCTGCAATGAGAAGAAACAAACAAAAAAGCCAAAACCAAAACAACCCTGCAGCATTAAATCCAACATACTTAAAGAAATACTACTTCACTAAAATATTGCCAGAATAATTTAAAAAAAAAAAAAATTAAAAAAAAAAATCAAGAAGCTCTACAGCCCAATTAAGTACAAAAAAAGCTGGTTTTAAAATTGGGGCAGGGGAATCCACAGGCTTCTGAAGTTTTGGGGTTATAATCAGGTGCAGAAAACAATCCAAAGAACAAACACGGGATTCAAACTCCAAAAAGCTCATTTGTGTATCAGTGACAACTACAAGGACAAATAAAACTTAGCTGCTCACAGCAATACACATTCACCACAACAAAAAACTAACACTATTTCTTCCTTTGTTCTTGTGAAGCAGAGTATCCCATTTGCACCACTCTCCTCTTCCTCATTTATATTTTGAGCAAGAGAATATTGAAGTTCTGGTCTGCTTTATCCTCAGTTAATGCATTGCTTCTCTGTACACTCATGAGATGTCCTTGGCAACTAATGATTTACCTCACCTGTTCAAAGAACAAGGTGGTTGTAATAAATTACTCTGGCTTTCAACACTACTTCTCCATCCATATGGTCCCTAGTATAAACTCATCATTTATCAGACAATGGTAGGGGTTGGAAGGGACCTCTGGAGATCATCTACTCCACCCTCCCTGCTGAAGTGGGTTCAGCTAGACCAGGTTGTATAGGATCACATACAAGTAGGGATTTTATATGTATATAGAGGAGACTCCATAACCACTTTGGGAAGCCAGTTCCAAAGAAGCTTTCCCTCATGTGGAATTTCCTGTGTTCCAGCTTGTGTCCACTGCCCCTTATCCCGTTGCTGGGAACCAATGAAAAGATTTCAACCCCATCATTTTGACACCCACCCTTTAGATATTTACAATCATTGATAAGATTCCCTCTCAGTCTTCTCTTTTCTGGGCTAAATAGCCTCAAGTCTCTCATCCTTTCCTTGTGAGATGCTCCAGTCCCCTCGTCTTTGTAGCTCTCCATTGGACTCTCTCCAGCAGTTCCCTGTCTCTCTTGAAATGAAGAGCCCAGAACCAGACACAGATGTGGCCTCACTAGGGCAGAGTAGAGGTGGAGGAAAACCTCTCCTGACCTGCTGGCCGCACTCTTACTAACGCAGCCCAAGATACGATTGGCCTTCTTGGCCACAAGGATACCTTACTGGCTCACGGTTAGCATGTTACACACCTCTCAAAAGGTCCTTCTCCACAGAGTGGAAAATCTAGAAGGTTTTATAAAACAAGTGGTGCTGGTGAAGGAAATGATCACACAATATAGCACCATTTTCATTTATTTACAAAAGGCAAGATTTTGAATCAACAATAAACACTTCATGCTTCAATACCAAATGTGTTCTACAACACAGGAGTCTGGTTCTTATCAAGCCTCTGCAATTGTACCTTTTAAAATTATTTTTAGGTTGATGACTGAAGTAAAATGTCTGCTACATATTACTTTGTATACAAGTGACAGCACCATTGCTATAGGAACCAATACACCAAGTATTAATAATGCAGACACTTACCACGATCACAAGACAATTTCAATTTCACACTTGAAATTATGCAAGCCCATACCAGATGCTGCCATTTCACACATGTACTCTTTATTGCTCAATTTTAATATTTTTAAAAGAACTTCTAAACAAACAAATTGCTTATATCCCTTTCACACCTTTGTCTTATAAGCCTCAACATTTTTGTTGCTGGTGTAGTGCATTGCATGCTTTGGTTCTGCCTGCTTACCGAGGAATGTACAATAGAAGCTCATACAATGCACAGACACATCATTTGCAATGGAAAATGGAGGGAAACCAGTAAGAGGGACAGAAAGCAGTGCGAGCCCCTCTCTCACACTTGTGCAGATCATTACATAAAAGGGCTAATACTTTTGCAGAATTTATTCTAGGACAAAGAAATTAAAATCCTGACTCAGTAAGAAACCGAAGAAGGGATGGGTGTGACTGTGATGTAGTTATGTGACTATATCCAGAATAATTAAATTAGCACAAAAGCAAATAATGTGCTCCATTTTCCCAAAAATCCCCATAAATCTGTCTTGTGATGGCATTATTTATCATACATCATGCCTTAAAATTTACAATATCTAAACCATCACTCTAGACATTTTACTAAGTATTGTTCATACTGCCACTACGGTTTTGGTTTGAAAAGATACACATGACAAAACCTACCAGATGCAACTCAGCAATGAGTCTTGAGAAGTTTCATACAGTACTTCAGAGACATATCCTACCCTTTAAGAGTAGTCATGAAAAAAAATCTCAGCCCTATATACTGTCACCCATACAAGCACAAAGAATACATATACAACTCTCTGGAAGCAACCTGACCTCAGAAAAAACGCCAGTCCCTTGGACACTCTGAGGAGGTCAGCATCCTTCGTTGGCTTCCACTGTTGATGCTCCTCAGTTCCCTGAATTCTGTTTGCAGGCACCTAATAAAGTTTCTAAGCAATCTACATGAAACTTACAAAAAGTTGATACAAGTGACAGGATCTTTTGTTGACAATCTACATGATACTATCCCAACAAGCTGCACTGTATTCTCATATGCAAACACTGTAACATAGCGCAAAAAAACAGGTTTTATATTTACCACAAGAAAGCCTGTTCAAATAAAGCTCATCTAAGTTTTCATATGAGAAGACTCTGTGCCCTGACAGAATTAAACACCTCCTTTAAATATAAAGACTAATCCCACCGATATGTTCAGTAAATTCCATACAATCTTCTATTACTTCTGAGAATAATAAATAAATAGTTCATCCCCTTCTACACTAGTTTAGCCCAGGTACTTTGAATACCCTTTCTGAGTCCAAAGGCTTACCCAGCAGTTTAACTCTGCAAAACAATGAAGCTTTAGCTAATTATTCTAATTAATTAAACTAATTAGGCAGCTTCAGCTAATGCATGTAAATGCAGCTGCTTTCAGAATATTTCATCTCAAAAGGCTAACATAATTCAGCATGACTGAAGGCAAACAGTCACTTTTACAGTAAGTGTTAACAAACGGCTGCAGGGAATTGTTTTGCACAGGAAACTGTTTCTATCTTATACTCCCACAGAGAGAAGTGCTCAGGGGACTCAACAACACTTAATGAGAAAGACTAAGCTCAGCTCTAGAACAACAAAAATTTAACTTTGACAACTACTTCACATATGTGCTTTGCTGTCCAGAAAATCCCAGGCAGAATTTCACAGTCAATAGTGAAGTCTAAAATGTGATATTACTGCTTTATCTAGCTAGCTTTAACTTGGAAAAGCCTGATTTAAATTTGTACAGGCAGAGATCACGATAGCAAACTCATGGGTCTGTTTTGCCTTACAGATACCTTAATCAAGCTTCTCAAGCTAAATGATCAATATGGAATCAGCATGCTATAACACACTTTTGGCTTGAATCTCTTTTGGAGCAGACTATTATGAGTGCTTCAGTGTTAAAAATGTATTAACGTTTCTTTGATTTCCCTAACATAAAGATTAGCTACTGTCCCCTGAAGGTCCAAAGGCCTCAAATGTAATTCCTATTGCATAGGCTGAACTTCAAGTAATAAATTCATTCCAAGTCTGTCCATTGTACATTTTGGTAAGCCAGTCACATGAGCCTACCTGTTCCTCATCTTGCATCATAAAAAACACTCATTAAGACGACATTAAAAAAACAAAAGCTATCAATATTAGCGTGCATGAGCACAAGGACAGAGAAAATGAAAGTAGTAGAAAAACACTCAAACTGAAACTGACCTATATTCACTTTGGGTAGTTATGAGGAGGATGAAAGACCCTCAGTCTTCAAAACTACAGCCTGGGACCATATATTTTGGTAAAAATATCTACCGAGATCTCAGTGAGAAAGAAATCAGCCTGACAAACAACAGTTACAATCAACTAAAACTAAGAGCACCAGCATACTGGCAGACTATCACATTTTTGCTTGATGTTTATGTTATTTTCTTGTCATTAAGGAAATACCTCTTTTCCCTACATGGAACTGTAGTGACATTTGACAAAGTAATTAAAAGAAGTACGATCATGATCAGCTGCCTTTGCCCTCTTACCAAACACACTGAATATACAGTTCATGACTTTAGCAGATGTTTGCTCTTTACAGGCTTACTGGGAACTTAAGGTCTTACTTTTTCTGTCCTTCCTGTATTACATGGAAAAGAGCCTAAACAGAGAAACCACTGAAATATTAGCCACAAGTATTAACCCACACAGCACAATCCACTATACAAATCGACAACAAATAAACTCTGCCCAACATTTTTATTTCTGCAGATCCAGAGCTATTTTGAAACAGGCAGGTTTGAATTCTCTTGATAAACATGGGGAAAAAAAAAAAAAGTTTGAGCAAAGGATTCTGTCAGAGCTGTTTGCTACTCATTCATCACTTACTACTGTTTCCAGTTAATACTTGGCTGAAACAATCCTGTGCACAAAACATTAATCTACTGTGCACAGGATGGAGAGTCACATGTTTAAAAGAGGTAGAGGCAAACCCTGACTCTGAAGAAACATTCATGAATCTCCCCATCCCTCATGTCCTTGTCTCTACTCGATTTTCTATTTCTATGCCACTTGTCTTCACATGACCTTGGACTTGCCCATATCACAGCACTAACCCAAGTCAAAACCAGTCCTTCTCATACAAAGAGAAGTTTGTGTGCATGTGTGCTCCTACAAGAGGAAGGTAGCACAAATTAAAATTAGCTGCCTATAAAGGCTTCTTTAAAAGAAAACACAAAACCCAACAAAAACACAATGAGCTTAAACTCCTTGTGAAACAAGGACCTAATTCTGATACAGCTCACATAGTGAAAATACAGGAGTTAAACCCTGATTTGGCAAAAGACAACCTTTAGTTGTACAAGAATCACTGAGCAGATGTGAGAGCTTGCAGGATATATGGCTCCTGGGCAAAATATTCCTCACCCTGACAATCAATTCTAAGACTTCAAGTACTGGACAGTTCACTACACAAGAGACTCAACTAGGCTTTATGTATGTGTCAGAAACTGACAGCAGGAACTGGAGCCAGGTACTAACTAGGGATTCTCAGGTCTTTCAGTAAGACAATAAGGAGGAGAAAAGAATAGGTAAGAGATTTGTCTAGAAAACTAGGCTAAGTTGCATTGTAGGTTCTGATGAAATCATAATAAGGACTTGATGGCCAAATCAATAATCAACATGCATGGCCCTTCTGAGAATCCTTAGAAAACCAGAAGAATCTAAATTAAATATTTCAGAGTCTTAATCAAATATCCAAAAATCTGAATGCTGCAAAAAGCCCAACCCTCTTTTGAGATGAAGGTTTGGGCTTCATCTCTCCTGCTTGCATTTACAAATGCTTAAGTCCTTAACCATGATAAAATAAAGATAAAATCTTGTTTTTCTAGTGATCCCATCTCACACTATCATAACCACCAAAAGAAAGGAGTCAGTTGGAAAGCATCAGCCTGAGTATGCAAACCCTAAAGGAAATAGTACTGAACTAGTCTTGCTTTAATTTCAACCCCCTTCTTCAGGCATAGAATTTTGACAAGGAGAATTTCTGAAGGCCAGCAGTTTAGGATATTTGGCAAATAGTAAGACAAATGCAACTGTTATTGCAAGATAGTGAGTGAAACCTGTGTCATCAATAGATTCCACATAAAACACAAGCTAAAATAAAGTACTGTAAGTTTATTCTAGTAACTATTGGTCAAAAATAATAGGGCCATTTTTTTCTATCAGAGTTTTTAGAAACAAACCAGTATCAAACAACAGTTAAGAAACTTCTCTAGTTTTGAGTTTTCCAGTCAGTATTTCTAGTAAACAGCTATACAATCAGTAACTACTTCGGTACTTTTTACATCGTGACTTGACTACAAATGTACCTGGTTGTTATCTTATCTCTGTTAAAAATCAAGATTTAATACGAAGGGGAAAGTACTCTTTATGGCAATGCTTGACAATGTTCTAAAGAAACATCCTATTATTAAAATAGCTTTAACTCTTATAGTTCCAACTGTGAAGCCCAGTTCAGAAATAATACTTCTTACAGGGAGTAGAGATCTGTTATCCTTGGGTTTTGAAGCATGAAGGTATTGGAAAAAAAGAGGAACTATTTAGGAAAGGAATAAAATGGACAGAAAGGAGAAATGTGAGCAAACCCCCTCCATATTCTTACCTCATGTCAAACTATCTGAAAATAATTTGCAGGTAAAAAAAAGTCTTCCTTCTTTCTATCTGATTTTAAGTACCGTGTCAGTGTATTAGCTACCTTTCCAGTAACTCATATACACTTAGATACGTATGTGGTATACAGGGACGTGTGAAGAAAAGGATTTATATACATTACTTGCTAGACAGAAATGAGTCTGGCATCTAACTTTAAAATTCTTGGACCATAACAGAAAGTAAAAATATGTATGTAACTCTGGCTATTGTAGTCCAACTATTCATTTTAGTTGTAATTAATTTCTAGGAACCAAAGTAAGATACAAACGGCTGCAGATTTATTCTTTAATGTACAAGATTATAATTAATATAACACCTGTTTTAAATTTACTGTTATAATCTATTAAGGAATAACTAATTTTACAGCTTTCTAGCACACAGCTCTTAAGCTCTAAATCACTGACCATAACTAATAAGCAGTGTAATAGCATGAGTATCTAAAGTAAAACCACAGACTGCAATTTTGTTGATTGTAAATCATCATCATTTTTAATGCAAAAGCAACAGCAAATCTCTGTAATTACTGGGTGTATTTTGAATCACTTTTATGATTACTGCTCTATACCCATTAAAAATCTAAAACACTGAACTGCACAGGGTATAAAACTAGAATTATGATACACTACAAGCTGTAATTGAAATCCATAAATTTCCTTACTAGCATTCCAAATTATTTTGTTGCCAAGAATTGCAGCCCTGCAGAACTGACTTTAAAACATTTACTTTATCTAAGATTAGTAGAGGCAGGGACAGTAGCAGTTGCTTTGGGGTATTTAGAACAAAAATTAAAAACACCAAGGATCAGGTTTAGCTCTCCCACTTGTTTATGTAATACATATGGCTATTAAAATCACCAATTATTTAAAAAAAAAAAAATCTGCTCTAAGAGCTGCAAGTGAAAACTGTAAAGGCCAGCAGTTTGGATCTCTAATTAAAATCAAGATACAGCTTATAACACCTGCTATGATTTACCACCTACAGCACTGCCCAAGAACATTTCACAGAGTAGTAAAATATTGTATAAGAATTTATTTAAAAAAAAAAAAATTAAAAATGCTTACACACTAGGGCAATCTACTGCATTCCTTTCGTAATTAATTGGCTTCTAGAAGTAGATGTTTTCTAGGAGAAGTGTAAAGTGAAACAGAAAAGTTAAATACCTCAGAACAGGTAAAACAGCTTTATTGTTTAGCTAGACATCTTCCAGAATTTTAGAATAAAAACTGATGTGAAATAAATCCACAAATAATAGATGGGTGCAGAAAAGGGATATCAGGATGTCCATGGGTTTGGACAGCCCAGTTTACAAGGACAGACTGGAAGAGCTCTTCTTGTTTCAGAACAACAACATTGAAGAAAGATGACTTCTCTCATCATGCTGATGAATCTGGGTATTCTTTGAACGGGAACTACTGCTGCAGTTCATCTCTAAGTGAAAGGAGATAAACATGTACCAGAAGCAATGCACAGGTGGACAGGCACTGTGTTGTTCTTTTTACACAGTAACCTACTTAAACTGAAAGTCCTCACTTAATTTTTTTTTTAAATAACAAATCACTAATAAATCAAGGTTGAAAACTAGAAGACAGTTCCCATTTTAAAAGTAAACCAAAAAAACAAAACCAACTCAAACCCCAGTTTTGAGAATCTTGAAGTGCTTCCATTAAGATGAATGATAGGAATAAATAATTTCCTAAATCTAAGAGTCTTACATGCTGATATCACTGTCTGCTTCTACTGGTCAGCAAAGTTTATTTTAATGCAGGTACCAATTATTTTGGTTTTCATTCTGATGAGGTTCTCCTAAATTAAAGGCACTGAAAAAAAATCAGTAAGAGTTTGCAGATTCAGCCTGCAGAACCTCCAGGGACAGCATCTGAACAGAGCAAGGTAAAACTTACACTTTGTCCTTTCCTCCCTGTCCCAACCCCTGCTCCACCTGCCTCAAAGAGAAATTTCTACATGACCAGACTATAACATCCTATTATGAGCCACAGTCATGGTTGAAGAAGCATTCTTTTAAGCTAAAAGTCCCTTTTCACTGATTTATAACTTCCCCTAAATTATTTCCTAATTTTCCCAAAGCTCCAGGATAGAAGCAATCATGCAAAATATTTCTTCTAAAAGCAATATATTGAACCTTTTGTTTTCAGGAACAGTGTGCTGGAAGTGGGTATACCATCAGCATTATTTAAGAATGTTTTCAGCTATTTAAAAATAAACTGTTGAAAATGCCAAAATTCACATAAGTACGTGTAGATGAATGTGTGGTTCAGTAATTAAGTATAATCTCCAATATGCTGCAGCTCACCCCCTTCATATTAAGATCAGCATTTGTGAATCAAAACATATTCAGTCCATTAGAATGATAATGCTGACAACACTTAAAGACACTAAATGGGTTCCCACTGCATTAACTGAAAGATCTGCTGATTATACAAGCAGAGAGTAAGACACACAGCACTAGAGAAACACACAGGAATGCAGATGCTGCTTTTCTTCATCTACCCCTTCCACTGCTAAGGACTGAGGAACCACAACGGTCGCCTGGCTCTGGTTTTCTCTTGCCTGTGCATTACAAATCTGCATGAACTTGATTCCTTTCAGCAACCTATCCCCTCTCCACGGTTACATTACTGTACTTGTTTCAGGACACTGTCTATACAACTGTCATGGGTTAAGTTGAATCTGACTATGATATTCAATGCCAGGCTACCATCGTGCCAGCACCAAAATGAAAATGATGGATGGAACAAAGTATCGTGGGGCTTGAGGTTCAAATTTTAACATGAAAGGCTTCCTGTCGGTTGCTCCTTCTGGTTTTCAGGTTTGGGGCGTTGGTCTTTTCTGCTGTGCTGGCNGCACACAGTACTCCATATTGTACTGTATTATACATTGTATTATCTCAGTAAACTCCTTATGTCTGTCTATTTTTTTCTTACATTCCCTCCTGTCTGTGCAAGGAGAGGAGGGGTTGTGAGGGTGGGCTGTGTTAACCCAGAACAGTAACTGAGCACTTGTTTTAGAGTCAGAGGAGGATTTATCCTAAGCATTTGGTCTAAAAAGAAGATAGTAGTCAACTGCTCTTGTTTCTGGCTTTTGCAACATCATAGCAGGTAGATCCTAATATAAACCATCATGCAGCACAATTAATAGAGGAGGAGCCCTTCTTCAGAAATATCTATACTGGACCACAGTTGACAAAAGAAGAGATTTACAATAATCCCACTGTGACTCTCCTATGTAAGGGGCATATGAGGTGGGTTTAAAAAGGGATAAAGATCCAAGGGATTAGGAACATGAATGATAAATTGTTGGCAAAACAACAGCAAGTTGCACAACAGAGATAAAACAGAGAAGGCACCTTTTCTCTGCACAGAACGGAGGTAAGTTATGGCATGATCTATAAGTCTTTTCCTGTGTCAGTCATTCAATTACTCATACCTATACAACAGGCTACTCCCTGACCTTTGTCTCTGTCAAGTCCTGTAAACTAGAGCACACTAATCAACCAATTTCTGGGTTTGGATGGTTTTCAGTTTACCTTCTCTAAACAACCAAAAACTCCACAACCAAAATACAAATCCCAAACACACTGCAGGATATCTAAACTTTTTGAGGTCTTGATGCGAGTTGGAACATGTAGAATTAGCAGAGGTCCTTGGGAAGAACCAATCCACTAGGTTATGTGGAGGAAGGGAGCACAGGAGATATCCTTGCAAGTATTTAGTAAAAGTCCAGAGGTCCAAGACTAGAAAGCACATTAGTATCACCTGTAGTGACCCTGAATTGGTTTGGTACCTCTGCAGGGAGACATGGAACACATTTATCTTTACATGACATGTTTGAGCCAGACTAACATAGATTAAAGCTATGTCTGAGAGTTGAAAAGTTTAATCATGTTTCATGTGTGACTCAGGCACATTCCTGCAGTGCCTACAAATAAACTCTTGGGCCCAAAGTGCTGAAGTGCAGCACAGAATCACCCTCCATTCCCTCTATCTAGTAGAAAACCAGCAGGAGCTGAAATGCAGAGGACACATAAGTGTCTGCACCTGGCAAACATCATTTATATAGGGGCAAACAGCTCTACAAAGGAGTTTGCCTACTAGGTTAGGTTTATGATCATCATCAGACTGGTAGCATAAGGGGAAATTTGGACATCACACAAGGAAAGTGTGTGACCCTCTCCCAAAACTGGTGACCAAAAGCATTTACTCTTTAGATAAGGGAAGACAATAAAAGGATGACACAAACCTGTATTCACTGGAACAAGATTATTGTGCTACATATGGAAAATCTTGCTGATCCTCCCACATAAAAACACTTTTGTTTCATGAATCAAAGTGACAAGATGCTTAACAGTCAACATAGACTTGTCAAAAATTAATTGTGTTAAATCAGCCTCATCTCTTTGTATAGCAGAAACAAGAGATGTTTTGTGGAGGTCTGCCCTTAGCACAGCAATGATTTTTTGTTTTGTAGTACTGATTTAAGCAGTGAAGCAAAAATATTTAAAATATACATCAGCAGGCTAGATTCAACTAGTGGGAGTATTAGTGAACAGGAGGTCAGGCTTAGACTTCAAAATGTCCTTAAACTGGAGGGAGAACCTGGTAAATACACAGATGCAACTGATCAGGGACAACAGCAAGAAAGTGCACCTGACAATGAATCATTACATATATCAATAATAGGAAGCAAATGGCTCCCTCTGCTACTCAAAGGTCTCAGGGCCTCCTGTGGATTTAAGGCATGAGTCAGCAATATTATAATTTTACAAGGGAAACAGCCAGATGGGGGTAAAGGAACCAAATTATTGACTGCAAAGACAGAGTAACTTGCATTCTGCCCAGCACCACATCTGTTCTCCATGCTCCTGGTAGACTGACAAGAAGTACCAAGGTCATATTCTTGTATGAAAGATTTAGGTAAGAAGCGAGAAAAAAAAAATTCTAATGACAAAGATAGTATAGTATTGTAAAAAGATTAATAGCCAAGATTAAGACCACCAGTAATGTAACTTCTGTAAAGTTTGACAACTGCTCATCCATCAGTAGTTTCAAAATCCAGCTCACACGTGAGGAAAATACTTGCCACTGTCACCTCTATTCAAAGCTATTGAACAAGTACCTCAATCACAAATATTACTAAAGGTGGGTACTACCAATCAGCAAATCAACAGAAGAACATTAAAGTCCCGGTGTGGATCTAACATAGAACTATTTTTATAACTTTGGCAATATCCACTTACTCAAACCTTAGATATTGAAAGGGAACACATGGAAAACTACTGTGTCAATTTCACTGGTTTATCTGCTCTTTAAAGATATGTAGTTGTTTCAGTTCCACGCAGCACTAACACTTATTTATACAGTGGAAAAGAAGCTTGCATAAAACTGCAGGAGTCTTTTTCTAAACATGTTCTTCAGCTGCAAGCTGTCTAAACAACATCCAGAGCTGTGATTTAAACATGAATCTATGAAAAAAAAAATGTTTTAATGCTTTTTCTCTTCCAACATTTTTTTTTTTCTATTTAAAAAACACTGACAATATTTGGAAACCCAAGGTTTAAGTATTCTTTACACACAGTTTCAGGAACACAGAAAGAAAACACTCAGTATTATTCACATACCCTTTTAGGCCTTTCTCTTTTCTCCCAGGCTGACAAAATGGTCTACATGGGAACAAGCAGTGGGCTGATGGGTCCAAAAACATGTGCATTTCTCAGAAAAGGA
This sequence comes from Ramphastos sulfuratus, assembly GCA_013399055.1. NCBI lineage: Eukaryota > Metazoa > Chordata > Aves > Piciformes > Ramphastidae > Ramphastos > Ramphastos sulfuratus. The sequence continues at coordinate 51,952 of WBNM01001936.1, forward strand.
AGCAGAAGTCAGAAATTCTGAAGGAAAAGTGAGGGAGCACATGGGCAGACAGCCAACAACTCCTCTGACCATATCACTTTAAATGAAGGAAAGAACAGGAAGTTAGCTATAGTGTCTGCCAAATTTCCATCTTTAGGATTGACTGAACACATAAGCAAACCAACTGACCCACCTCTGAACAAATCCTGCCATTCCCAAGGCAAAGCAATGTCATTGGGTATTGTAACTCCACAACATGATACAAACTCCCTATCTAAAAACTTTTTCTCAATCAAGCTGCTCTTGAGATTTTTTTTTTCACTACAGCTTCTACTTCTTTTTCCAGGTTCAGCTGCTCTCAGGTAGTTTAAGCCCAGTGAGGCACCAATCATTAACATATTAAATAGGCCTAAAATCCTTTTGAAACAGCTATATGACACCAGTAAATAATTATTTTACCATAATCAACTTTTTTTTCTATTTCTTGGCTTTGAAATATTTTTCATCCATCGAAACCCATCTCATTCTTAGTGACTACATTTTCCCCTCCCTTATCTCTAGCAGAAACATGGAAAATCATCCAGAATTTCACCACACTGTTTGACAGGCTAGGATTTACTTAACAAGTCTCCATACTGAAAGAGAAAAGGAGGGGAGAATGAGAAGAGCAAGAAATAAAAATGACAGAACAACAAAAAACCCAAAACAAACAAACCAACCAACTAACAAACCAAACCAAACCCAAAAACCTAAGAGAGAGAAGATGTACAGATCAATTTAAAGGTATTTGGAGGGCCACGCTAACTGGGAGAGAGGCATCCACAATCTCAGCAGCTCATTCCAAATAGAAAGGGTTTTTGACAGTTCATGAAAATAGAAGCTAACAAAAATATATTTTAAAAGCCATTTAGATCAAGGCAAGACTTCAGCCAGAACCCATAATGCTTATATTTTTCGGTTTAGAATTTTGAAAGCCGAATTGTAGGTCCCTGGCAAAAACCTCATTCTGTTCGCAACAAAACCAACAGCAAAATTTCCACTGACTTACATGATAGAGGAGTAACAGAATCAGAGCCTACATACATGACAGAATCTATTGCAAACATGCTTTTACTTTTGAAAATCCTACCACAGAAACAGCAACTGATAACACTTGCTGCTTAAATTAGAGGCCTCCTCATATCTAAAAGCCATTCACCTTACCAATGTACGTGTTTCAATTACATATTCTGCACATCTTTCAAACAGCTAGCGAACAGACCACAGGAAAGTGCACAACAACTCAGTGTTACAGTCTGTTCAGAAAGCATTACAAAACTGCTAAAGTTAAAACCTAAATAATCATGCATGCCCCTAAACCTATGTAATATAACAACTGTAAATATCCCTATGTTAGCATATTATTCCTTGTTTGTGTGATACACATAATCAGGAATAAATATTATTCAGGCCACTATCTGAAAGAGTCTACAGAAAAGTCTGTTGAGGTTTTTTTTTTGGGGTTTTTTTTTTTGTTTCAGTTTGGTTTTTTTTTTTTTTTTTATTGTAAATGCAACACTTCCCAAGACAAACCTGCACGACAGTAAAGAAGGACTGGCCAACAGCAATACTAATTTGAATGGATATTTTTACCTTTTTCAGTAAGAGCCATAGAAGTAAAACAATATATCAGCACATAGTAGGGTGGAGGGGGAAAAAAAAAAAAAAGAGGCATCAGAAAATTAAAAAAAGCAAATTTGTACTAATAAAGGCTCAAGATAAGTTCTGCAGGTGACTTTTCACTAACACCTTGCTTCTTTATAAAACACCTGGATTATTCTGATAATCATTCTTAAGACACCAAATCTTCACAGCAATTTAAATACCATGTTTAATTTGAAGGATAAACAATGCCACCACTTCAGTTAAAAATAGCACATTTAAAAGTAGACACTTAGGAACAAAAAACTATCAAGTATATGAAATATATATTCATACTGCACAAACTATCATGGAGCACACCCAAAAGTAAGGGAGATTATTAAGTTTTAATATGTTCAGTGAAACGATTAAATTTGTTATTTGTTTTGTCCAGTTGCACAGTAAATATGAATTAGAGAAAGACATTTTCTCATGGTAAATAAGACAAGAGAGGCAAGGAGAAGAAAAGGAAAATAAGCCCTTGAAATTCCTTTGCTCTCTTCACCTTGAATTTAATTCATACTCATTTTAAGTATGAAGTTATTTCTTGTTAAGAAGATACTAATTTCCTCACTCCTGTAGGAGAAAGCATGCTCAGCACAAAGGAATTTCTACCTTATTTTCTAAATCTACATCAATACTATATACTGTTACAGCTGCTACAGCTGCTGAAAGGTCTACACGAGTTCCATGAAAACAATTAATTCTGGACAGATCTGTGCACCTTCCAAAACCTAAACCATCACACACAGAGAGGAAGGATATACTGTAACTGTTTATTTCCTGTTAGACACTGTAGGAATTGATTTAATGAATTCAGTGTCACATAAGCAGTTCCTTTTAATACATATATGTTCAGAATAAAAGTTATTTTTTTTAAGCACATTTCCAGCTCAGGGATGAAATAATTCCTTAGGGAAACATCTTGATCCTTTCCAACTTCTTATATATGTGAATTAATACCCACTACTGAAGGCTCACACAAAAACCACCCAATTTGTGTAATGTTTCATAAAATGCACAGTACCCGCCCTATAACACACTTGCTACAATATTCATACAAAACAACTTCAATAAGTGATTCAAACTATCTCTAATTATGAGAATCTCTGCTTTCATTGATATGCAAAAACTTGTAACAAGTGGCACTGAAGACTGTCTATATTTTATTGGGAAAATATCCCAAACTGGATCAGTTCTATGCAGTGGTGTAATCATACTTACAGAAGCAGATGAGCACTGAGGTCACCAGCCTGGGAGTAAGCCTGGCTTTGCTGATTTCAATTGGTACCCAAGAGCCATTAAATTGGTTCATTTCCTCTCACTTTGCAGCACCTGCTTGCCTTTCTACCAAAAAAAAGTCACTTTGCTCAGGGAATTACTGTATCAGGACACAAAAGTACCACAGAAAGGAGTATTTTTCATCATTGTTTCACTCTTTAGACCATAAAACTTGGAAATAAAATCAACTTTTTAGAAGAATTTTGACATAACCTTTGCTAGGGATCCTAATGTTCAAGAGATACAAAAGGAGAGACTGGTGTTTTCCCATTTGGCTTTGACATTGTTGGAACAACACAGATGCATTTTATTAGTCCTAGTCACTGGCTACATGAATTATGTCCTTACTGCATGTAATTTTTAGAGCTGGACTGAAACCAGCTACTGGTATTCTTGTCAAACTTCCTCCTGCTCCATCCTACTCCACAAGCTACAGAACATTATTTTTACCACTATATAAATACTAAGTTTATGTGAAACTGAAATAGTCCCTTGGCAGAAAGACTAGAAAGTCTAATTTTCTTCACCTCAAAATAACAAAGCAAGTGAAATCAAAATTACGCTTTTTCTTGGTATAGTTTCAGTCACATTTCCTAATTTTTTTTCCTCTTTTTTTTTTTTTTTTTGGAATGTTAACACCTTTAAACAAACAAACCTCCTTGGTTAGTAACTTCCACAGTTCTCTTTATTAACCCTTGAGCTTCTTCTGTTTAGTATTTTAAAATGAGATTTTCTTGCAATGTTTGGTCTGATGCGAGAAAGAACGTAGACTCAGAGGCTGAAACAGTCACTCCTTATCTTTCAGTTGAACTTTTTAGCTTAGGAGACAGCACATGAAGACTTGTGACAAACTTTCTTGAGGGCAAATTTGATTCTTGATTATTCTGGTACTTCACATTCTCTAGCTATGGAAAAACCTCTGCAAAACCAAGAGCTGTATATTCAGAGAGGATCCTTGACTATGAGTTATACAAAAGATCAGAGTTGCATTTGCATAAAAACTCTCAGTGCAGTACAATGCATGCAGTTATTACAGCAGGTTTAAACAAAATTTGAAGGAAAACATTTTGAGAAATGCTAAACAATTGGACAAGAAATAAGAGATGCTGCAATTAGAAGCAATTTTCATGATCACGTGATTAGCACTAAATGCCAAAAAATCTTTCAACATTTCTGCACTGAACTCATAACTTTTGATGAGGTTAAAACAGCTTTTTATAAATAATGTATTCACTCTTGCTTTAACAAGACCAAGTCAGTTGCATGGGTGTGTTTGAAAGCTATTATGCATCCTCCTTTTCCTAGATCCTCCTTTTCCTGCCACAGAACTGAAGCTGGAGGGACTTAGGATAACTGCAGCTTGTAGCAGTTTTAGGACTGGAATTTTTCAGATTGAAATCTAGAGCTTTAATTTCATGATAAGACCTTGGAGTCCACCACCTGCATTGGTGGCAGCCGAGGGCACTGAGTCCAAAGGGGAGAGAAGCAACAGCCCCACTCTCCCAAGCAGGAGAGAAAGCTGCTGTCTTAATCAGAGCATGGGAGAGGAGATAGAAGGATCAAAATTACAGCCTGAGACTCTGGGCCAGCAAGAGAGAGAGATGGAAGGAAACTCCTACAGAGTTTGGCAGGGAATGGGGTGGGATGGGCTCAAATAAGAAAGACATGGCATTGTCTCAAGCTATACAAAAAGGCATCACTGCATCAGTTCTGTTTTTCCATCCAAAGAGATAATGGTTAGCAGTCCTCAGCTTTTCTGAGTGAATGTTCTTTAAGAAGAAAAAGGTTGGGGAGACCTAAGGCAAAAGGTATACATTCTTGGATGGGAAAGAAATTGCTGTTAGGGATGAAGGTAGTGAGCCCTGAGAGATACTTAGGGTATATGATTTAAAAGTCAAGGAATGGGTAGTTCTGGGGTACACAGAGGGTTCTGGGATGGAGGAGATGGGACATGTAGAACCCAAGGTACAGGAGCTTGCTAGTGCAGAATACACACAAATCTATCTATCCACAAACCAAGGGCACCAATGCAAAACTGGCACCCACTCCTAGCTTTGGGGTTTGAGGGTTGGTTTTTTTTTTCCTCTATGGAATATTGATTTACTTAATTTTTCATTTATACTGGCAGCTGGCCTTCTTCACAGCATGAATATCCTAACTCCAGCTCTCAGCTACTTAAGTTCTCAATGCCTGTTTCTGCTAATAAAAATATTTCCTTCCATGCATGTGAGAGCATGGCCAAGTGGCCACTTAACTAACTCTGGGAAAATAATAATTAAAAAAAAAACCAACCAAACAATAAAACAACCAAAACACAACAGTACAAACTTTTCTAACTCCCTGACTGAAAGACAAGGCTTTTTCCAGCTTTTAACTCTTTAACCACATCAAGTTTACTGTGTGGTATCTGAGGCACAGACATTAGAACTGGACTTAATTTCCTCCTAAATTTCCGAATGACTTCATATGCAGGGATAACACCACGACCTTGCTTAAGGGTGTGGATCCTCAAAACCTATACAATCCCTCTTGGGAAAAAAGAGCTTGTAGAATATATACATTTGTACTTGGGTGCAAGTTTTATTTGCTACATATTATTACCATTTCTCCCTGATTTTAGTTTATTGAGACAATAGCTGTAAATAACTGTGTTTACAGTGTGCTTCATTCCAGTCAGTATACATTAGTGGAGATTTCAGAGACTTTACCAAATATTTATTCTAGGACAAATCTGTAAGATCTATGTTCAGAAGTCTGCCTCGCTGCCGTTGAAGCCGCTAATAGTGACATTTAAAGCTCCGAAAAGTTCTGATTTCCTTTTCTTGGCATGTTACTGCTGTATTTACCATTCTCTTCTCACATCGTCCAGTTCTCATCCACCGCAACAATTACAGTCAATAAGGTTATGATTGTTAGCTGATTTAAATTCAAACACTTCTCAGAAAACCCAGCATCAAAAGAAATCACTGGCAAATTCCCCACTGACCTCACTAGGAATGAGACCAGTCTGAGAGACAAGGCTCCTGTGAGAGGCATGTATCTCTCTCATTCACATCCTGCTGAGTTTGTGAGAACCAGGATGAGACACTAGGTCGAGGCCATCTACCTGTGTAGGGCCTTCTACCTGTGTTTCATGTGACACACAACTTCACTTTTGGTTGGCAAAATAGTTAAGAACAGTATTGTAGTATCTGCAAGTAACCAACTGAAGAGGCTGGATGAGTCATTGGAGGAGGTTTTGGGCCAGCTTGGCTGGCTGACTGCCACTGTAAGGGAAGGTTCACCCGTTTCTCCCTTCCTACTGCATAGACAGTCCCAAAATAACGTGGCAGTGCTAAATATAGCACAAACCTGCTCTGTTAATAAGCAACAATTCCTGCAGCATGTACAAGCCACCACATTTTTCAAGATAAGCACATCAATATGAGATGTCATATTAGCCTAGACAAAGAGATTGAACCAGATAGTTTTGTCAAACGCCAAGCAAAGACACTCATTTAAACTGACAAAGCAGGACATTTTAAAGTTGAACCTACCAATTCTAGCGTTAACTCATTCCATCCTCTCCAAGAGTCTCAAACCAGTAAGTGAGCTCCTCTAAGTGTTATAATAAATTAATTCCTAATCTGCAATAACAATATTCCAGTCACTTCAAACCCCTCTGCTGCTCTTCTCAAAAATTCTGTAATAGCTGTTAGTATGTCTGTTAAATTACACATATGGCTCTATATACCTTATATAGGGAGTCTTCATAGTGACATGAACACAGGGTATAAGTAACAGGCAAAATTAACAGGCATAACTAATTGCCATATAGCCAAGTTAATGGTTATTCCCTGCTTGCTTTTCAGTTACCTAATACATAGGGAAGTTTACTCTCAATCATAAGGCAACAGACAAACATGCTGCAGCAGTAGGTTCCAATGCTTCATCTGTCTGAAACTTTTCATTACTTTAGGCACATTCATCAATTTCATATCTGAAATCAGAGGCACAACTGCCCTATGCATTATGGTATATGTGAGATAGTGATACTGGTTGTAAAACAAATTAGAAGGATGGTTCACAAGAGCACTTCATTGGTGAGAAACTATCTGGGTTTCTTTGGTATTCCTCACACATGGATGTATGAATGGACGTCATCGTCTTACACATGGTAGAGACAGAAGCTCTGGGGGTGGGGGTATCAACAAAAAAAATTTTCTTAAAATGTGTTTTCTCCTCAGAAAAACTTGTAATCACCAAACATATTCAAAACAAGACAGGTTTATCATTCTGCAGGAGTGAAACTGGTAGGCAGAGTTTTGCCACACCACTGGTGTTTTGCAGCACAGAAGTCTGACTGAATCACAACCTTTGGGGGAAGAAAAAGTCTTCAGTGAACTACAAGAGGTCAAGCATTTCTCTGTTGTCAGGGCCTGTAAGTTTTATTTTTCCTTCAAGCTTAGAGTCATGTGGAGGATGAAGGATTGCCCTCCCTTACAGCTCACAGTGTCAGGCTGTTAAGTCCTGCACAGTTCCTCGGAGATGGGGAGTCACACGCTCCCTGTCTCCACCAGCCCCACGGTGACCAGAACTGAGCAAACACACTGAATATGATCACAGAAAGGGGGCGGTATGGCTGTGGAGTTGATGCTATCCTCTCTCAGGACTTTTTGATGCTATCCTCTCTCAGGACTCCACTTTTAATATACCCTAATGGGATCTTCCTCCCCTCAAAACTCTGAGATAATGAAACACAGAAAGATTTTACATTCAATATTTCCAGAGGAGATTGAATACACTTTAAAATATTCAGGAACTATTCAAATGCAAATACAGCACAGTACTGTACTATTCATATTCTGCAACATTTTTCCTTAATAGTCTGATTGGAAGAAGATCTTTTCTAGTTTGTTTTCTGTAAGTTTAATAAACTGGCACTTTGAAAACAACTGCCTGATACATGAGCTGCTGTATTTTCTTTAAAAGAAAACAGAGTTATGAAGTCAAAGGCAAATTCAGGGGTTTCTTACATAAAATGCCTTTTCACTTCCTGAACATTGCCTGTAGTTTCGCTAATTTATTGCCATGAAAATATTGTTGCTACTTAATGCACTGGTACTTTTGTCAATAGGCAGCTTTCCCCAAGGCATATTTGAGAATGCTCTGCTAATCAGAGTTGATGCAGTTATTCCAAAGCAGGCAGGTCCTTAGAAAAAGGTTCAGGTTTAATCCTGGTATGGGTGAGTGTTGCCATTTCTTCAAAGCCAAATATTTTTTATTCACTGAACTCACTTCTGAAGATACCTAAAGCACTGACTATGATGAAGCCCCAGATTCATCTTGAACCAGTGTACTGCAAAGCAGTATTGCTGGCATCTTTACCTCTTAATATTTAATATGTAAAATACTTCTTATTTCGTAGTGGCAAGGATTAAATAAAGATTTAATCAGAAACAAAAATCTGTGCTGTATCATCAGCATGAAACACACAAAAAAATATGGTTGGGTCTTTAAGTAGATACCCACCTGAACCTGACTTCTTACTTTTCTGCAGCTGCTTGAACCTTGAGGATTATAACCTCAAATGCAGCAGAATTTTTAGTGTTTGTTTTCCAAGCATTCTGTGAACCATGAACAGCACAGCGACAATGAGGTCATGTACACATATATATGCCACACTACAGATTTATTCTCTCTAATAAATATTGAAATCTATGTGAGTATAACTTTACTGAGGCTAAGCAAATTCTCTTAATTGGTGTAGGAGCTTTAAATGCATGTTTTTAGTGATTTTTTTTTTTAATGTATTTGCAGTTCTCTGAGGATTAGGAAAAAAATTGAATAAAGTTCCTGAAGAAATAGGTCAGGCCATTTATTTCAATTAGAAATAGTAATGAAATTCAAGTAAACAATTAAATGTCACTTAATCTATATTCAAGATAAATAGAATACTTAATTTCTCTTGGCATGTTCCACAACAAGGTACCCTGCTTGTCTTAATATTGACAGTATTGGTGCTCCTTTGCTTTCCCTGCCACAGTGACATTGTGACAGTACTAATGCCCAAACCCAGCATGGACATAATCTGTCTTGCAACAAGCCCACCAAGGCAAGAAGCATATCCATATGGAGGAAAAGGCTCTACTTCCTCAGATCTGGCTGGTTCAGATCAGTGCTATGCTTTCATTCATCTGCACTGCAACTCAGAGGGGCACTCGTTTTGGTTTCCTTCTGCCATCTGTTCACATCCCAGAACTTCTACATGGCAAAAGAATACTAATAGTATTCCTAATTAAGGTCCTATTTGAAGACAGAATTACAACTATCAAGGATAACCTTTTTTAAGCAGATAGATGTTTTGAGAATAATACAGATATTTCACTCGACTTGGAGAGGTACTACAGGATCTTGTTTGAAGGGCATTCAAGTCCATCACCTCCACAAGAAGTTTCTGAGATACATGAGACTTCTAAGGCTACCAGCCAGCAACAGCAGGTGTGAAACTAAAACTGAAGGCTTTGAGTATTAAGGACAACATGGAACAAAATCTGACGTCTGCAGAGTTCTCCTCAGTTAGTTATATTCCTTGGTTTATACTTGAAAAATATATGAGATGCAATTTGAGGAGGTGAGGCTTTGCTTTAATTCTTCATGGAAATAATCAAGATGGCTTGTGATAATTCTCCATGTCTGATGTCACCTACGAAAGTGGCTTCGATTCAAAGTTTGCACATTTTAAAGATACTTATAAGTTCTGCTAAGTTGTTGTTAGTGATTTATGCCAACTGTGATCAAACTAAGTTAAACTAAAATTTACCATGCTGATACATTTCTATTCTTCCCACTCTGTTATTTCACCTGTTATCTGAAAATACACCGTCAACACTGAAAGGGCAAAAAGATACTTTTAATCACTCCACAGCAGCATTCAATACTTATTTTTAATTTTTTGGTAGGTGTACATCTCAAAAAAAATAGCAAAAGGCTATAAACAAGGCAGAAGAGCAACACTTCCAGTTTCCAGGCATGTTTTCCATTCATAGACACTACTTTCCATTTACAGATTTTAGGAGGAGAAGACGACAGGATTCTGTCTGTAAGCCATGGAGGGAAGGCTGGTTAGCAGCTCAGCAGCACCAGAAATTCAAACAGACGTCAAATACGTCAGTGTCTAGTGCCCTGCTCCAGAATAGCCACATGACCATCTATAGAGGGATGTGGGATAAAGGTATAAAAAAAACTTGACACAAACCTCAAGCTGACTCCTTAGTCCTCTTTGGACTAAGTTTCTTTGGACATGCAGAAGTCTGTACATTGCATAATCCATATAAAAAGTACAATACAGGTTGCTTACGTTATATCCTAAAGTTGGGTTGTTTGGCTGCATTACTGGGGGGGTGGGGGGAAAGGTGCCACTATAGTAGGGCTCTTTCCCAAATAAAAGAATATAGTATTTAATTTTTCTTCCTCTAAACAACATCCAATGAATAATGTACAGTGCCGTGATCTTGTGCTATTCCCTTTAAGCTATTTCTGAGATGGATTGCTACAGTGGGTGGTATTCAGAATAACATATATTGAGCAACACACACTCAAATCTTGCCAGCTTTATGGTTTCTTACAACATGCTACAATGTGAAGTAATTCACACTGAGGAGATGGAGAAAGTTAATCTATTACTGTAACAAAATGATGTTATATGCGTTTATCATCCAAAATAAATACATTGACATAACAGGCTGAAATAAAACTGGGAAAGTAAGCTTGGTTCCTCTATTTCAAAATGTTGTATTTAGATCTAAACCAATTAAAACAGAGTGATGTTTTCTGTTTGAGATGAGCTTGCCCTGACAGTTAATCCACACTATTATCAGACCCATCAAATTAAAGTAAGGTGAGCGAAACAAGAAATCAATGCCAAAGATTTTAATTTCCTTTGTGTCACATGCTGATATCTTAGGAATGTTACACTTCCTATGGAGGAGGTATAGAAGAGAGAAGGTAAAGTATCCACTTGGTAAAGTGGAATTGGTGACTGAATGCACACAAAGTCAAAAGGAAGAAGTGAAATGTGGCGGTGGAGGTGAGAAATGTGCTGCAGCTACACTGGTGAGTGAAAACTTCCACAGAAGTTCTTCTGTAGAAGACTTGTACTGAAAGCAAAAAGAGCACTCGGAAATGATACAGTAACATGATATATATTTGTATTAGTACAGTAACACTAGACTAGATGTTCATGGATGTTTTGTTGCATTTGGCTATGGTCCTACCAGAGTTGATGCAATTCCTCTGACAATATCATCATCCAGATGTTGCAGAAAAGAAGAATAAATAAATAACTCAAGCAGTCAACTGTGCTGTATCTGAGAAGTTACTAGCGCACCTCTGTCACCAGGCCATTAAACAATTGAAGTGCTGAAACTTACTATCCTACCAGTTGTCTTACTACCTCCACATTATTACCTAAGTTGAATTCTATCAGTTATCCTCACACCCAGGTCCTCCTACACCAGATAATTCATTCTCAAATTTAATTCCTTACATTTTTGTAAACTGAGACCAACAGACCTCCTGATAATCTTGTTTTCATACCTTTATAAGCTTTTCAGAAGTAAAAAAAAAAAACCCGCAAGTTGAAGGTCAACTGCAACCACTCAGTCTTTCTGTAAAATCAGACTTCATTAAAGAAAATACAGGCAACCTGGGTCATCAAACAACTCTGAAGCACTTCATTCTGAAATCTGAAACAACCACACCACACGTTATAATACTGTATCTTCTTTCATAAATCATTTTCTCCTCCCTAGTATTATACATGTGATTGTTTTATTTATTCTGCATATGACATCTTTGGCAGAAAACCTACATAAAACTTTAAATGAAATTATTTCTATCTTTCAAAACTCCTTAACTCTACATGTTAGCCTTTTCAAGAGATAAGAATTAGGTAAATATTGAGGTTTCATCATCCAACTGCAATCTACTCTTCCAAGATCTGCACTTTTCTGGCCTTTCACCAGACTAGAAATAGATTAATCTGTGCTGGAGTGGCTAATGAATAGTTTTGACATTCACCAGTCACTATCATCCTCCAGTAAATGAATCCAGACAATAAGGAAGACTTGTTCATCTAGCCAGATTACCACTTGCTTCACTAGCCATTTTGCCAACAGAAACCAACACTTAAACATGACCTTTAAGGTAAGATGAGTGAAGTCATCACTCTCCAATACAATGGAAAAGTTTCGCAGAAAAGAAAAACAAACAAAACCTCAAACCATTAATACCATGCGGTCAATTTCCACCTTCACATCTCAAACCAGACTGTAGTTAAAGAACTAGTTAATGAAAAGAAAGAAAGAAAAAGGGGGGNNNGGTAAGGAGCAAAACCAAAATGCAGTGCAATACCGCACTGTGCTGAAAATCCACATCAGGCCAACAAGCATTGGCAGATCTGACCCGTGTTGGCTCTACTCCTCTTCACACCTCGCCGGTGCTAACTGCTGACCATGTTTCCCTCCGAAAATACCACAGCTGGACACAGATGGCGACACCCAGCATCAGTGCACGGCACAGGTGAGACCAGGCCCTGCTGGAGCCCCCCATCTCCGGCTGTACGCCCCAACACTGCATGTGGGAGGACTTGTCTAGCTGCCACCGCTGCCCCTCCACACCTGGGAGCTACGGCCCCACTTGGGGGCAGCGCCCGGGGAGGACCCTCTTACCTTATTGGAGTACGGGGGTTTACTCAGGTTGATGCCGTCGCGGATGAGCTTGTCTCGGATCATGATCTTAAGCTTCAACCTGGGGTAGGCGATCAGCCCTTCGCCGCCGGCCGCCCCCCGCCGGCCGCCGGGGCGGTGCCGGGAGGCCGCCACCCGCCGAGCCTCCTCCTGCCCGGCCACCCGACGGAGGCAGCGCCCGGAGACTGGGGGCACCGGCCGAGGCGGCGGCGGCGGCGGTTGCGGTTCCAGGGTAAAGTACAGCCCCACCGTCCTCTCATCCGCCTCCTTCAGCCGCCGCACGGCCTCGTGAATCCGGCGGCGGTGGTGGGGCACGGCAACGCCGATGGCATCCAAGTCTGGGTCCCCGATCTGCTTGCAGACCTCTAGGTCGTCGTAGCCATTATCGACGAAGGACTCCGCGTACTGGGGGAGCTGCAGGGTCTTCAGCCACTCGTAGACTATGTTAGTGCACATGCTGGTTCCAAAATAATAACGATCACAACTTTCAGCACCGAAGCCAGCTTCCCCCTTTCCACTCCTCGCCAAAGAATATAAAAACACAAAACACCTACGATGCAGCAAAAAAGGTCTCAAAATCAAGGTCAAGAAATCAACATCCACCAGGGAAAAAAAATTAAAAATTCTTAGAGCAGATCAGTAGGGCATCACAAGCACTGCTGAAGGGACCACTCCCGTTTATTCCTCCTCCTGTTTTGCTACCACCAAGTATAGCCGCCTCTTGCCACCGGAGAAAGAAGGCTCTGAGTAGAGGGAAGCAAACTGTAAGGGTGTATTCCCTAAAATCTCAAGTCGCTGCCGCACAACATCCACCCACTTTCTCTGGAAGTAATTCGCAGTCAGTCTTTTTTTTTTTCCTCCTCTTCCTTTCAGTTTCTGCTTCTGTCTCACCTTCCTGCGTTCCGTCGCATGATGGATCTGTTTACTATGTGTAGCTGTTTTGGTATACGATCATGTTGGGGAAGAACCGAGCGCAGGATCCCCCACCCTCGCCCAGCACAGGCAGGGGTGCCGGTGTGCAGTGCCCTCCTCTCCTGTATTTCTCCCGGCAGCGGATGCACACGGCAGATTTTGCTTTCCTTTTAAACAAATCTTTTCGAATTTGGAGAAAAAAAAGAAGGGGG